>JAJEJH010000284.1:292116-510851 GCA_026122585.1 Anacardium occidentale
AGATCTTAAAACCTCACCCTGCAAATGATAAAATGGGCAATTAGCTGCAGCAGCACAAACTTTAGAAGTAAATACTCCCAATCAAATTAGTATCAGTTTCAACAATACCTCTAAGTATTTCAAAAGCTTTACTAAAATCTAGATGGACAGTTTTATTTTCTTGAAAGTAATATACTCATTGGTATCCTAAATGCATATATCCTTATTCATTTCAGAAACCTCAGCAACGGCAACTTTTCCATTATAAACAAGGACCACATAAAGGAACAAATTAACTCAATTCAGCAAATTTTCTAACTTGACTTCACTCTAAATAGTTTGACCAACCTCAAAAGCATTAAAAAAAAAAAAGTAAACATTACCTCGACCCATTTCACCCAACTGAAAAAAAACTCCTAAAAATCTCTTCAGAGGAGGGAAAAAAGGTTCCCATAACAGAAATCAAAATTTAATTTTATCTGAAGTCCCAAGATAGAACATTCTCGCCTATGTTCTTAATATAACTAAATCCAAACACAAAGCTATTTGATGATCTATTCATACAAGATCTTCTAAAAATAATGCAGCTACACAGCAGGAGACATTTAAGACCCCAAAAAAAAATTGATTAACATAAAAGAGAAGTGTTTAACCTCTTCTTTATCAAAAAGAAACTCTTCTTCATCAAGGCGAGGTGCAGTCATACTACTATCATCTTCATCCTCTAACCCACCCAATTCAACTTCTTCCACCGCATCTTTACCAAAGAATGCATATTGAGATGCATCAAATACCGCATCTGCACGTCAGAAAAACACCAGATTTGTTCAATTTTCATCCAACCGAACAAAACACAAACCTTTAAACTTCAATTTTAAAACCTAAATAAACTTCAAGAAACCGAACCTGTTGAGTTATCTCCGAGGGATTTCACAATACTACTCCCACTATCGAACCCTTCCATATCTAATCTAGCTATATCTACACTTACCCACCAACCAAAACGAAACAGAAACCAGCTAACAATGGTAACAAGACCCTAACCAAGAAAACTGCGAAACAGAATCTCGAACAAAAAAATAAAAGAAAAAAATTGAAACACTAAGGATAAAATTGACTGAATCTTAAACTAGAATAACAAAATCGGAAAAACCCAAAAACCCTTGACAGTGAAAAATCTGAAATCAAGGGTTTTGAGAAGGAAGATTTGTACGGTTAATTGTGCACAGTGAAGCATGATAAGAGAGAGAAAGAAAAAGTTGGTTTGAAGTTCAATTTTGAAATTATAAAAAAAAAGTTTGTTGATTTGGCTCAAAATAATAGAAGAAGAGAGTCCACAGTGGAGAGAGAAGGAGCCAAGCCAGAGAGGAACCCTAGATAAGGGATAACGATGGTGATTTATTTTATTTTATTAATATACCATTTCTACAGATTGGAGGTGGAAAGATTGGACGGTGGGATTGAAATTTGTCTGTTTCCTTTCCCCTAACAATTTATACATATAATTATAAGTTGCAACATATTTACTGAAATGTGAAAATTTTGTTTATTAAATTTAAAAATATTCAAAAATAATCCTTTTTTTTTTCAAATTTAAAAAATAAATAAATAATTTTATTTTTAATTTTCAAAATTATTATAATCATTTATATATTATAAAATTATTTTATAATCTTAATATTTTACAATATGTTTTACATCATAAATCTTTTCAAATTTTAAAACTACTTTTAAAAATTCCATAAAATATTTTAAATATTTGTTAAATTTAAAAAAAACTTTTAAATTTTTTTTTTGAATATATAGATTACTTCAAATATATATCATTTTAATTTAAATATTATATAATAAAAATATATTTAATATAAATATTATAATAAAAGTAAAATATATATGTTTCTAATATAAATATTATTTTTCAAACTTACAGACATAAATAAATAAATTATTATATTTATCAATATATTTTTGAAATATATTATAAATTTAATATTTTATACTAAAATATCCACATTTTCTACCTTGTTTTTTTTTTTAGTATAATTGTTATTGTAATAGCAACATTTTTTTCTAAAAAACTATTTGTCTCTTGTCTTCTATCTCTATCGAAGGAAAATTGCTCAGAATATCTCATCACCAATATCCACATTTTTCCTTCTTTCCCTATGTGAGCCTTTTTTGACACGTTTCGATTTTCTCAACCATTAGCACTTCTTGTAACATAAAACAAAAATAATTCAATGTAGAATTCAAACAAGCAAGATGAGGATGGGATCGAGCTTGATATTGAGGCCCTAGATATAAAAATTATTAGCCAAATGACATATTCCCACCTAAGATTTGGATTAATGACAAGTTATCATCCATAAAAATTTTAAAAATTAAATACTACTTTTTTGTTATAAAAACAATAATATTAAAATAAAAGTTAATATATATAATATTAAAACAATTTAAAATATAATAATATTAAAATATAATAAAAAATTTAAAAATAAAATAAATTTTTAAAAACAGCCACCGTCATTGATGACGATAGTTACTTTTAACTTAACTAGGTAATCAAAAACGGTCATCTGATTCTATTGATGTTTGGATAGGACAGTCAAAAATATAGAGGAGACAGCTAAATTTAGCCGTCTCCGCCATCAGAGAATGCCAAAAATGGCTAGAATGACTTGATTCTGATCATTTTCAGTCTTTTTTTTATGGAGGAGATAGTCAGATCTAATCACCTTCGCCAATTTTTGGCGGTCAGATCTCTGTCATCATGGCGACTAGACTTGACCGTCTATAGAATCAGATGACCATTTTCAGTCATCTGGTGAGGTTAAAAGCGGTCATCATTGTCAACGGTGATTGTTTTTTAAATATTTATTTTATTTTTTATTAATTTATTAAATTTTTATTATTAATTTATTTTAAATTTATATGTTAATATTTTTTATAAAACTTATTTTTAATTTTAATTTAAAAAGACAAAAATCCCCTCTAAGGGTGGGTATTTGACTTTTAAAACTTTTGTGGATAGTAACTTACTATTAAGCAAAACCTTGAGTAACAATACCTCATTCTACCTAAAATTATTCAGAGTACCCTTAGCATCCTCTTCATTACTAAAATTAGGCTACTCTCATTGTCCAACTCTCTTGGTGGACTTGGGCCTTTGTAAGAGTTGGCGCAAACCCACCTTTAAATTGAAACATTTAAAAAAATATGACTTAAACCTATCATCATATTGGGAAAAATTGAAGATAAATTACTTAGACTCACCTTTAATTGTAAATATATTTGGACAAAAAATTTAAAGATATGTTATTAGGTCGACCTTTAAATTTGTCTACAATTAAAATTAATGGGTATTTTTATCTTAGTGCAAGTTAAAACACTAAACTTAGTATAGAATTGTATTAGTCCATCACCCGAAACCATATTTGTATAAAAACTCAAAACTCATATCAATTGAAATTAAGAAATTCAAAACTCAAACTTCTATGTCCAAATCTTCAACCTGATTTCAGTACCTCATGATTTCATTGTCGAAGATAGGGTTTCAAAAACAAAATATTGTTTTTGTTTTTCGTTACGATATTTTTACGTGATAAAAGTATTGTTCAAAAACAAAGTTTTTCTTTTTTTCTTTAACAATGATTTTGAATTTTAGTTTGAGTTACTGGTGTGTGTGTGTGTGTGTGTGTGTGTGTGTATTACAAGTATTGGGAAGAGATGAATTTTGGCCAGTTCAAAGAGGGAAAGCTTCTGATATTTTTTTGGTGAAGGAAGCCATTGATGTTAGAGAGACAATAGATCAAAGACAACCATACAGGCAAAGAAAAGCTTTACTCCCAAAGTTAGCAATATGAAATTGAAACAAGATGGGTATATAATAATTTTGTTATTATTGTTATAAAAAGTTGAGAGGTTTTTGTTAAACAAACCTTTGTTTTGTAAGAACTGTTTTTTTCAATTGGATTATATTATATTTAGTCTTTGAAGCTCTAAAAAGTGTAATTTTCAAGGCAATATTGTTATGTAAAATATTATAAATTTATTAATTAATGCAAAACTTTGAGGGCATCATTGTTGTAATACTCTAAAAGGTAAACTAATAATTCTGTTATTAATCTAACAAAAGGTATTAACAAAATTAGACAACGGATAGGTATTTAAATTTTTTAAAAAGTAATTTGCATAATTGAACGAATGACGAGTGCATGAACAATTGTTCAATAATTTATATTAAAATTAAAAATTTTGTTACATTTTACGATAAAGATATTATTGAACGCTCTCAACATATATCAACATATATCGTAGTAAAACATCATGTTGAATTAATTAATTGATATTCAAATATTCAAATCTTTAAGTATATTATTTTAATTTTATTTTATTTTTATTGGTATGCAACGAGGTATGTAAATCTTAATTTAGATCTAGAGATTGATTATTTTTTGATTTTGTTTGGAAGAACTAAAAATTTGTTGAAATTGTTAAGTTTGACGTTATCATGATTGAAAGAATTAGTGTTTGTAGACTTCGACAACTATTTAAGGATTTTAAGTCGATAAAGTGTGATTTCAACGACAATTTGAAAAGATTAAATGACTAAAATTTTCACTGCATTATTTAAAACGATATTTTTATTATCTTATGTAACAATTTTTATCGACGAAATGAATAATGGTTAGATAATTAAACTTTTTAACCTTAAAAAATAAAAAATTATTTTTTCACCAAGTTCGATGGAAAATAGCAATTCAGTTAATTTTACACTAAGTTTGTATCTCTCCAAGATCGAGAGTCCATGGATTATAAAGCTAAAACATGTGCAATACCACAGCCTAACAAAATAATTATTTTAGCTCATAAAGGTGCTCCGGAAATACATATATTAAAAATAATTATATATGAAAAGACTTCAAAATAATTTATTATATTAAAAAAATTAGAAGTATATTTTTGTGCCTTTTAGGATTTAAAAGATGTTTTTAGAAAATCAATTCTAAAAATCTTAGTAAACTTAAAATTTTCAAAATTTTGGTATATATATATATATATTTTACATTAAATTAATAAAAATCTTAGTAATCAAGTTTAAGTTGAGATAAATTTGAGTTCATTATGAGTCCGAGCTTTAGTTCAGGCAGCTTGAGTTCATTATGGTTAATAAGGAGATGAGTCCGAGCTTTATTTCAGGCTCGACAAGCTTGAAAAAAATGAGTTTGAACTAGAGTTTGAGGTTTGATGTACCGAGTCAAATTTCTTATGGAATTTTTTAATATAAGTCACTAAAACAATTTTTTATTTATGTATATTGATCTAAACAACGTCGTTTTAATTTATTCAAATCAAATTTTTTTAAGCTTATAAACTTAAAAAATTAAATGTCTTTTAAATTTGAATTCAAACTTAAAACTCATAAACTTAAACTTGTTTTTGGCTTATTCAAATCAAACTCAAATAATTTTTATTCGAATTCAGTTTTAGCTGCCACCATCGTCAATAGTAGCATGTAAAAGTGGCAGACATGGACGGCATATTGAAATTACGACAAGAAAAAGGTGAAAAAATCTTATAAAGGACTAAAAGAAATTGAACCCAATGAGAGGTCATTTTAACTTGTACAATTTATTTATTTTTGCTCGTTTTTTGTTTTGTTCTGATTCCAACAATTATGGGTGTACGTGGAAGCGATTGGAAGGCAGAGGCATCATCTCTCATTTCTTCACTTTATTTCATTTAACAAATATATGCTTTACTTTTTAGTTTTTAATTTTTATGTTAATCCAAACGTGTATCAATACCGAAAAGTGATGATGAAGGTTTATATAATTAATTCTTTTATTAGTTGGAAAGATGATATGCTTAGAGAAATAATGGGTTTGGTAATTTTTGTTTTATTGGTTTTTTATGATAATCTAATCATTTATGTGACATTAACACTTGTTTGGTCGAAAGTCCTCCTCGAAGTCAATAATTGAATTATGACCAGATGCAATGATTAGCAGATAGTGGTTAAGTAGTGTTGTAGTTTGAAGTTTACAATTTAATGAAATCTTATACGAAGAATAAACATCTTGATAAACGACTAGTAACTAGAAGTCTTTTACTTCGTAACTCATGAGGTGAAGAATTTTCTTAAAATCAAGATAACAATTACACTGTTATCGAAAAAGGATCCTATTTGAATTCATGTTCATCGAACATGATTTTAACTTTTTCATAAACAAAGATTTTATTCATATAAATATAATTTATTTTCATTTGAATTCAAATTACGGATCAAGCTTCTAATCCAAGGGATTTTAAATGTACTTTCCCTACAAAAATCTTGTATATACAAATAAATATGAGAAAGATAAGGAAAAAAAGAAAGAGAGATGAATCCAATAACTGTAGACATTACAACCATGAATACTACAATATAATGTGTTTATACAACATTTATATTAGTGGTGACATCGTGGACATGGTTATAACAATCATCATACCACAATATGTAAAAAATCATGCGTCTCATTACTAATATCTACTAATCTTTTTATACACCATACTAGACTAACCCGTCTTTTTAAATTTTAATCAATTATGTCATAGGACACAAACACATTTCACATCAACAATCTCTTCTAAATCTTGACAGTGGCTCTCAATATATGGGACAAAAGGCCTCAGATAATCAATCTTCAAACAACTTGAAATGCAATCAAGAACTTTAAGCTCTACAAAATGCAACTAGTTCATCTTCAAAGCTAGCACAACAAAGTATAAGCAAGGTACAATTCCTAAACCTTAATACCATAAATGATCTCATAATATTGCTTAACAAGCACATGACTATATTCTTTTGAAACCCCATTTCTAGAAAGGAAATCGTCACAAAGATGTTTTTGCTATATAAAAAGACTTCTCACTTTCAATGTCAATGAAAGTGATAGACTAACTATCAAAGAATTCTAAATCTTTCTCAATGCACCTTATACATTTAACCCATCAACTCCAAGTTTAGACCCTCAACAGGTGTTAAATGGAAGCATTATAGAGCGTCAAACACCCTTCCAACAACTTTAGGTTCCTTAGACGAGTTCTCATTTTAGCATTGTTGGTATACTACATATCCTAATGACCCTTACTATCATTTGAGACATAAATAAGAACACTAAGTATCTATACTTAGCTTTTTTCTTTATTGCCTTAAATGTACTAGCATTTGTCGTCGGACACACAAGCGTGCATCCCTTCTGCCATGCATAGCTTGAACACTCATGGGCATCCTTCGTTGTATAGTATGTTTAGGCGTGCAACATCACGTGCATGGGTGTGTGTCCATGAACGCATATGCATGACTACACAACTCTTTTCACATACGTACATTAACCTAGGGTATTTTTGTCTTTTACACTAAGTACTATTGTAACTCTTTCTGCATGGTCATCCATTATTCCTTGCTTACTTGGCATCAATGGGCATGTGTGACATTCACTTGAACATCCACCCTTCATCGAAAAACCTAGGGTGATTGGGTGCACAAACGTGCACGTTTTCATGTTTGGTCATACAATACCTTACTTTTGGAAATATTAAGGGGATAAAATTAAAATTTTGTTTATTAAAATAATTATTTTATGATGAAACTAAATTATCTTTAAATATTCTATCTCTAAATTAAATATTGGTAGCATCGAGAATAACACACGATATTTATATCTCAATTTATCGTTATACAAGTAGGGGTTTGATACCTGTGGTTTTTGCCAAAGCAAAATTTAAGGTTGTAATTAGTGGTACCAAATAGTTAGGGGTGTGTGTATAGTCTAGTTTAGTGTGATTTAAATTATTTTTTTTAAATTAAATTGAGAAAAAATTTTAAAAGCTTTAAACCAAACCAAATTATTTTAGATTTTAAATTAAAAAACCAAATTAAAAAAAAAAGTTGGATTATAGTTTAAGCTTATTAAAAATCATTCACTTTTAAATATTTTAAATATAATAAATAATAATTTATTCGTTATTATTTAAAACATGAAATAAATATGTAATATATATATAATAAACATATAAATAAAATGACCCAAAAAAAAATATGAAGAACAAGTAGTTATCTAATTGCTTATTAAAAAATTATATCAAATACGATTTTATATATTTGTAATTTTAAAATATATAGTTTACTATTTTGTTGGGAAACCGTCCAAATTGCAAACCAAATTACAAATCATTTTTCTTAAACTTTTTCTCCCAAATTAAACTGTTTTATAAATCAAATCAAATTAAACTATTAAGTAATGATTTGGTCTAGTTTTATCATTTAAACTAAATTATACATGCTTCTATCAATAGGTTTAGTATGTTAGTCTGTCCAAATTAACCCAAATTATAAATTGTTTTTCTAAAATTTCTCAAATCAAACCAAATCGTTTTATAAACCAAACCAAGTTATATTGTAATTTTTAAATGGTTTAGTCCAATTTTATGGTTTGAATTGAATTATTCACACCCCTAGCAATAGGTTTGGTATGCTGGTTTTGAAACTTTTTTTTTTGGAAATATTATGCACAATATATTGGTAGAAACTAAGATATGGCAAAGTTTGGCGTCCAAATATGTACAAATTGAAGATCAGAGGTATTTTTCAATGAGTGAAGCATGATTTTGATAAATGTTTAATTATTGTTTATGAATAGAGATGGGTCAGACTCTAACCTCTGGTTAAACCCCAATTGATTTGATTGATTATGTATTTGCGTCTAAGCAATTTGCAATCCTTGCTGTTTTCACTTAAAAGCTAAGCTCCAAACTAGCTACATTATTTCTCAAGCAAGACATGGCGAACACAAGACCTTGACCTGACCTGAGCTGATCCAACCCGATCCATTCATAATTATAAAAAAAGATATTGTTGTGTTGTTCCTTTCAAACCCCACAAAAATTTCTCATTGATGCAAAAATTTATTAAAAGAAACTATTTGAAATATTATATTTGTATTTGTATATTACCATTTCAAGCTTTCTGTTTAGCTTATGAGAATATTTTTCATCTAATCTAACTTTTCTTTTTTGTCTTACAAATATAAAGGACTAATAGAGAGATAGAGAGAGAAAAGAGATAACATATAACAGATACTATTACTATTCTCCTTTATAGGATATAAAAATACAAACGAGACAAATCTGGGTCATTCAATACAATCCCTAAACACATGTCAACCTTTCTATGATACAACTAGAGCACATCCAATCACATTTTGTGAAAATTTGGAACAACAAGATTGATACACATCTCAAAACATACAAAGTCATCATTGTGCCTAAAATGTCCTTTACATAAAGATATGGTAATCTCTACGTGGCAATAACTCAAGTCATAAGGATAGCGATTGAAGTTCTTGAATCCTTTTTGCACTAGAAAAACTAACGGAACAATTGTTATATGGTACTTGTTTACCCAACGGATGTCATCTTGAGAAGCATCTCTTCAAGGAGATATATCAAAGGTCATGCAACTAGCAACCAGTAGAAAGACCAACAAACAGAGTATCCTTGTCCACTTAATAACAAGAGATGTGTAAAACTTTTCAGCTTAAGGTAGCAAAATGACCTCCACTTGGCAATATTTTAGTTTAAAATCTCTTGAAACGGATTTTCCTATTCTTTTTTCACGACAACTAGAGAAAACTATTTTTCCTTTTCAATCGAAATATTTTATTATTATAATATCTCATTTTAATTTAATTAGAATATGAAAAAATCCTTGAAATCATATTTTAATTGGGAATCACCTTATTATCCTATTTGATTACAACTTCTCATAACTTCTATACATATTAAGAACTAAAGAGAGAGAGAGATACACATAAATATACATACCATGTCTTGCATATTCACCATTTGCATGAGGTATTAAACTACAGTTAATAGGTACATATTGAATATAAACATTCTAATTTTCAATTTCTCATTTTTATTATTATAACCAAACTTAGACAAAACTCCAAATTATATAAATAAGTTACTGATAAGAAATCTCATTAATAGACCATGAAGGAATGAATATAAAAGTTTGACTTAACAAATAAATAAGTGATGAAGTTGAATAACAAGCACATAATTCTTTCATAAAAACAGTTTAATAAACAATAAAATTGAAGGATGAGGGACTTTTTTATGATAACTCTGCCATTGGGTAAGTGTCCAAACTCAATAGAGTTTAAGACCAACGAATGAAAGTTCAGTCGTGATTGATTACTAAGTTTGGTTGCAAGTTAAAATAGTGATAATTAAAAGACCCCACCAATTTCTAGCACCGGAAAACAAAGACTTTCCACCCACCACCTCAACCTTCTTCTTCTTGATCACCCCAGCCCCCTTAAAAAAAAACCTTCTTCTTCTCCTTCTTCCCCTTCCTCTGAGTATTTCTCAAGTTATTTACACTTTTCATTCAATGAAGAAGATAAATTTTATCCTCAGAAAATGCAAGAGTTTGTCGAGGCAACTGGGGCGATCATCTTCCTACAGTAGCTTGAGGTCCAAATCCACCAGAGATCAGGAACTATGGAGCCGCTATGACCATCATCATCAGCTTCAACAACAGGAGAACTGTGAAACCATTTTCGTTGGGAGCACGAGGAAACGGTACGTAATTAGTTCCAAATACTTAAACCATCCATTGCTAAATGCTTTAATGGAGAAATCGAAGCAAAAAAATGGAGAGTTGATTCTGGTAAAGTGTGAAGTTGTCCTCTTTGATCATCTTCTTTGGATGCTTGAAAATTCTGAACCGAACCTGATTCTCGATTCTTTGGAGGAACTTGCTGGTCTCTATGCACTTTGATTTTTAATGTTCAATTTTAATCTTTTGCATGAATTTATCATGCATGTAAAAGGTGGCTATAAATGGCTGACCTTTTGATCGATCTAGTCAAGAAAAAAAATCTGTCATTATTTGTTAAATATAATCTTTTTTCTTTTTCTTTTTTTGTATTGTAAAATTTAAATATTTTGTTCTAAGGCATTGTTTCGTGTACTGGATCTTAGATGAATAATATATATTATGTCATTATTGTTTAATTCTGTTTCAAAAACTTAAGTTAAAAGTAGATTAACCTATATATTATGACATTATGAATATTTCTTCATTAAATATAAATAAATATGCAATTAATACCGTGAGAAAGTCCAAAATTCATTTAATAAACATTTCCAAATTAGCCAAGAGGACACCATTAATTATTGGATCCAAATCAGAATTCCTATTTTGCAAATTATTTTCTGATATTTTGAGAAATAGACACATGGAACAATTTTCTATTTATTAAAACATATGCACGTAGATAATTTATGCCAAATTATTTAAGTGCTATATATAAAATAATATTTTATTTGTAAAAATAATGTTACATATTACCCTTGATCATTTTTATTAAAGAGATTGAATAAGAATGAATTTGCATCTTTGTATCTCATATTTACACCAATATAAAACCTACTACTCATAGTCTAAAGAAATATACAAAATAAGAAATATAAATACAAAATAGAAAGTAAAATCAATATCACAAAGTTGACTTATATCAGTCTGATTTAAAGTTTAAATCAAAGCTAATACAATTAATATCCTAAATTAGAACCAATACAGCTAAAATTGTAACATCCCTCATTAAACTCAAGAGGGTTGTATTGAAACAATCATGAGTTTAGATACCAATTTTTAGAAATGACCAGGTGGATGAGTTTTGGGGAAAATATTAACAACTCGCTTAGTGGAGTGAACAAATTGAAGTGTCACAATACCTTGTCGAATAAGATGTTGTATGAAATGACAATAGGTCTCGATGTGTTTAGTGCGCTCCTTAAAGACGTCATTGTGTGTAATTTTAATTACACTTTGGTTGTCACAACAAAGAGTAGTGGAACCATTTTGAACAATACCCATATCATCTAAATACCATCTAAGCCTAATAAGCTCATCAATAACACCTATAACATCTCTATATTTTGTTTTGTGCTAGAGGGGAAACCTACTATTCATTTCTTACTATGCCAAGAAATTAAAAAGTCACCTAAAAGAAAACAAAATCTAGTAGTAAAGTGCTTATCAATTGGATCTCTAACCCTATCAACATCTAAATAAGCACATCTAAATAAACATATAACTGGAAGAACGATTGAGTTGAAAAATGTAAACCATTAAAGATAATTCCTTTGACATAGTGAAGAATATTAAGTATGATTGCATAATGAAAATAGCAAGGGGTCTACATAAATTAACTAACTATATGAACAACATAAGTGATATCAGGATGAGTGAACATCAGATAAACCAAACGACCAAACTATTCTTTGTAAATAGTACCATCTATTGGAGTGAGATAAACATTAGGCTCAATGGGCAAAGAAGTGGGTGATCTAACTATCTCTCAACTTTACTTGAGAAATAAGATTAGATGTATACTTAATTGGAGAGACTTAATAACCATCAAAGGAAGAGGTAACCTTCGGCCTCAAAAAATAATTAAGAGATTCCAAATCTTTCATTACAAAAGATTGGCTAAGATATTTCTTAAGATCTATAACTCATCATCTCCAGTAATACCATTATCAAATTTACAAATGACAAGAGTTGAATCATGTGAGCTTGGACAAAAGCCAAAATGGGGAACAATGGTGCTAAATTTAGAAAACCAAGCACAAGGAGATTGCTTGAGACCATACAATGCTAGTCAAAGATGACAAACTTTATTTGGTGGATGGTAATAACTAGATGTATTGGGATTGATGTCTTATAGCCTTGTATCTGTTGTATAATTTTATATTTACTTGGAATACAATATAATTTGTAAATACATTATGAGTATTGATATGAGGTATTTAATGTTAATGCATTTAAATAAATAAATATATAACGTGTATTTAGCATGGTAGAACCATGATGATGAAATCAGATAACTAATCGTGTTTTCTATATATGTACAATACTGAGTATAATAAAACAGTCTTGAGATGTGGTGATGGTATAAAAATTATCATAGTATCTCAAAGTTGACTTATAACAACCTAATTTAGAATCTAAATTAGAGCCAATACCACTAATATCCTAAATTAGAACCAATACAACTAAAATTGTAACAATCTTAATTAATACTTAGATCACAAGTGATATTATATTAATTGAGTAGTTAGAAGTGGATAATCAAATAAATAATAAATGATTAATATTGTATTTAGTATTTGAAACTTCATTAAATTACCATTGAAGAATTTAGAGACCAAACCACTCACTCAACTTAGTTTACTCCAAGTTGAATACATACCTCTTGTTAGGACTAAAATACCCATCTCTTCATCTCCATATACACCCCACATTGAAGGGGAAGGGCGGCATTTTCATCCTCATAGCTGGTTATGTGGTCATTCACATTTGACTCCCCAAAATTTGTTATGTCCCCTATAAATTCCTTCCTTTTAACCTAATCATACAATAGCAAATAGAAATAAACACTAATTCCAAAAACCATAAAACGCACACAAAGTTGCGACTCTGCTGCTTAATAGCCTTTTAAAGGCACCATGAAAATTCTAAAGCACAACGCATTTGTCTTCTTATGTTAACTTGAGCAAATTGTGCCGGTAACTTGACATCCAAGTTTCTGTTGTAAGAACTCCATTGTTTGAGCTAAAATTTGAACTTCAACAGTATTGCATAACATACCATCATGGGTTAGCAACTGTCAACACAAAAAACTCCCCCTTCGCAGTATGGGTTACTTCCCTAGTTCACACCTATTGATAATTCAATTTACTTTGATTCTTCCTTACTGGTTGAAGCATCTGAGCGCCGCCTCTTGGCTTCATTGTCACCCAATTGCAAAGAAAAACAAATATCTTCATCAATTCCATTCCTCAAGGAAGCAAGATTCTCAGAAACTGCCTTATCTGATGGACAGTCTTGATGTAAAGGTGACCGTCCTGTGAAGCTTGGAATAAACTGATGCTCAACACTGGGGCCAGCCTTGATACTGTCTTCCAAGTGAAAGTCGGTTTCCATTAGTGTTGGGTTTGTTTCTGGGCTGTGGTGCTCAACTTCCAAAGGAATACGCTGAATCTGAAGGCCCAGCGACTCAAATTTGTCTTCAGCTTTGTCCTTCAGAGCCATTCCATCAGGGGTTGAAGAATCCCCTACTATAGAGCCCATTGCTGTTGCTGAGGCAGCTCTTTGTTCTTGCACTGCCACTAATAACAACAAAAATACAAAAATAAGACTATAAACATTGTTTTACGTCTTCTTATCAGGTCATCAATCTATTCATGACATTCATGCATGCAAATTTTTTATTGATCCTCAACTTTAGTCTTTACATTTGTTCAACGCCGGGGATGGCTGTCCCTGCCTGATCATCAATTGTTAAACATGTTAACATCAATTCAGTTTCCATTTTACATAAAACCAGATATCCATACAAGTCTGGCTACGGAAGTTTGGCATGAGCAATATATTCAGATTTTATGTGTTCGGTGTCTTGCTCTGTTTCTCTCTTTTCTCAAACAATCAGATATATAAAAGCACCAACGAGGAGGCATTTTAGAATGCACTTACTTTTTAGCCCTTCGTCAGTAGTGATGATATCAAGTTCAAGGAGCTTGAGAAGGCGCCTAAGATCAACACCACTTGTCCAATTTTCTGGAGGTTGCCCAACTTTTAACTTAAGTCGACCACGATTAGCAGTCCCACCCCAGATGATCCCTATTGGCTGTGGTTTTTCGCCATTATCACCCTTCATTAAAATAAGGCTTCCACTATCTCCTTCAAGATCAAAAGTCTGCTGGTTTTCACCCACAACAAGGAAATCAGTCAAAAAGCATATGCCTTTTTCATCATTGTACTCGAGGGCGTAAGCCAACACATATCCGGTTGTCAGGCCAGAGCTTCTTCCAACCTTCATTACCTGCTTGCCTATAAGGCTACTTATAGGACATTGCAAGTCTACAATTTTGACATCATCAATCTCTCCCACACCTTTCACAGATGTAGTGACAGTAGACATATCAAAATCATCAGCAAAGGGGATGAATGCCCCATCAGCTCTCACAAATGTCTCTGCAGGTGCACCACATCATAGAAGTAAGTCTTGGGATCAGGATGAAAAATGTTATAAGATCTTTTAGTATGAATCATAAAAAGTCAAATATATAAAGTAAAAATGACCAAGATTATCAAATAACCATTAAGAGAATAAAATATTAGAAGAAAGGCAAGAGAATTAGAGAGAGATAAAGAATAACACAAGTTTTATGAGTAAGCCAATATGCACTGCTTAAATACATTAGAAAATCATAATTGCGTTAAAAAAAAATTCTTTCCTCTGGGTGATACCAGGGAACAAGGAAAGCTATCCTGAGAAGCATTGTATACAAAATAGCGTCACAATAGATATTCGATCCAGAGACTACAAAGTTTTATTTAATTTTCTAAGGGTTAAAAATTCATTTCATTGAATAGACAACAAAGCTACCGTCTAATGAAATTTTCAATTTAAGTTATTTTGAGTTAAGCTAACAAATGACTTGAGATATGTGATTTTCGTGATAGGTAGCAGGTAGGGTTGGAGTGAGTTGTGTCTAAGAGTAAGTCAGAAAGTTATTTTTGTAGTGGAATATTCTTAAAGAGCTTGTAATGATGTTCTAGAAGATGACTTTAGAAAAACTCTTATCCAGAATTTGTAAAACTTTTGGATTGAGAGTTTAAAATAAGTGACTATATTTAGCTAGCGGTTTAAGAAGTGAAACTATTCAGGTGACATGTGTTTTAAGTTTATAATATTTGTTCAGATAAAGGTGTTATTAGATCTTGCAAAAATTGCATCATTTTTTATTATATTGTCTTTGAACTAAAGGTTTTGACCTAACAATTAGATTTAAGACTTGATCATTAGGGACAATATTTGAAATGAACAGTAACTAAAACATTAAATCAACATGTAAATTATTGTATAACACAATGATCTAGATCCTTTATGCAAATTCAATACTAAATTTTGTTGGAGTTGGCTCTCAATCTAACCAGCTTTAGACTCTGCTATTAGGACTTAAAATCGGTACCTTAGTCTCTTAAGCATTGTAAGTTTTGGGTCTTGTCACTTACAAATGTGAAATTTTGGACTTTCCACCCAAAAGGTTAACTCAATCAGAGGAATGAACGTGCTTATAGTTATCTAGATTTTGACCGTCAACTACTGTACTCTATGTTTTGAAACAATATTTTCGTATGACACTGTTTATTCACACATGTTACTACTATTCATAAAATGAGCCCTATTTTGGCATTCATGAAAAAGAAACCTTCTATTTTTTGAGGTTTTGAAATCATATTTAGAATTCAGTTTATATTTAAGATATCTGCGAATCAAGTTTAGAAGTTAGTCTGTCTTTTGTGTCTTAATGCATGCAATTTTCACAACAGCCCATTTTACTTCTCATGGGTTGAAATTTTGTTTATTACAACTCAAAGCTTGTCAAAGTAGACCTACAGCAATGTAGCTGGTTGTCATCTATGCCATCATATAAGGGGTGCTGTTGTTAGACGCATGAATGTAATTGTAAGAACATTCTATCATTTAAAAAAGAATGGTCTTGAGTAAATATCTATAAATTTAATTATCCATACTAGGAAAAGGTCAGGCAGGAATTCTCACAAGACATATTAGAAAATCTGTTTATCACTCTAAATAATGTGAACACAGAAACACATGCAAAAACAGGATAATTACATAATCATCTGGATTATTTAGCTGGGTTTCTTAGATGGATAAGCAGATTGCAAGAAAGGAGCAATTGAAAATGGCTCTTGGATCCGTGGTAAGTACCATGTATGTCCAAGCTCAAGTTATAGCTGACATATATAATGCCTCACTACATACACCCAATTATGACCCTCTAATTCTACCTAAACCTATTCATTTGGCACTTTCTGAATTTCACTGAGCATAGTAGCAAAACAAGTGAAATTTGGAAGTTTGAGCTATTGCAATATTGTTAAAAGGGCACATGCTACACAGAACTTGAAATTTGTCTTCAAAATTAATCTTATATTACTTCACCCTGTCTTACCTGGATTCATTCCTGCAAAAATGCCATACCAAAGGTCATCTGTGATGAATGAAGTTGCTCTCTCCACCGCACCAAGATATACCCCAGGTCCAAGTGTTGGAGGCAAAGGATGAAACATCTTCTGATTTGGGTAATCTAAGTCAACTGCAACATGTCGATTTGTCAGGAAACCAACTTGTCTAGTGCCAGTTTTGCTTTTGACGATGGCACCTAGTGTTCCAATTGTTTCCTGATTTGCTACCTGAAAAAAGCAACATGTACCGTATTATTGGCAACCATCATTTTGATTATTTACCTGTGAGCAGCTTAGAATCTTAGATGAGAATCACAAGTAATTAAAGTTATGCCTAATGGAAAAAAATAGTACATCAGACTGATTGCTATATAGAAATTAACAACACAATAAATCAAAGCATTATTTTGTGCACTCAGATTCTAAGCTTCTCTCAGGTAAATAATCAAAATGATATGCTACACAAGAAAAAAAATGTAAATACCTTAGAGCTAGATAATTTAAAGATAGGAAAAAAAAACTCTCTTGTTCTCATCAATTATTGGTGTATCAGAAAAGAGGAGGTTGCAGAGGAACTTTAGAGTACCTGAGAGCCTGAACCGATACAGGGATCACCACCACGCAAATCATCCACAATTTCAGTATACAACTGCTCTGTGGGAGTAGGCTGAGGTGCACCAAAATATGAAAATTCAACCACATCCACATCACACCACACACCTCCAGGCCCCTGATCATATTAATATATCAACTATTAAGAAACCGAGTAAGACAAAATGAAAATGGAGGAAGAATGTTCTCAGTCCCCAGCTCAAAAACACATCAGAACTAAAAAAGAATATAGAATAGAAAGTAAAAATGAGCATCCTTTCCTAACCTCTAAAGCAGTGGGTAGACATTGTATGGGGCTGAGCCATTGTTTGTGAACTTTCCTAGAAACAAAAACAAGAATAGCTGGTATGTGAGTCAACAAACCACGTTTAATACGAAACCCTATTGCAGTGCCTAGACTGTAACATCGCAGGATTTTGCTATGAAATGCTCGTATAGTCATGAGCTCCAACAATGTAGTTGCTTGCTGTCCTTTTGGTAATCTATTAAGATTTTCAGGCAACACCCCTTTTTGTAGATTAGCAAAATATTTTTCCCTCTCTTCAGCAGCATCAGTTCGGCTAGGCCATGAGAAGTAAGCGGCACTGTTCTCAGAGTGCTGTCCAGCCGAAGCAAAAGGCTGAAGTGTTGGTGGACTTAATGAAGGCAGATTAAGATGACTGCAACAGTTTCTTTCAAAATCCAGAGCTGATTCTTCTGACAGTGAAGAACCAGAATATCGAGCCCTTACATTATGTTTGGTCCGCTCCATTTAACAAACTAAATAAGAATTAGTCAAAAAACACATCATTTATGATGATTCAATAAAAAATTTTACCAAAAAAAAGAGACATTTAAGAAGTATACATATGCAAGCTAACTTCGCACAGACGCTCAAAAGTAATAACAGAATGCAAAAAACAAAGGATGAAGAAGCAAACAGAAATGTCTTTCTCAATTGCTACATCAAAACCGAGTAAAGAATTAAGTAATCTATGATAATCACATCAAATATTGAAAGAACCAGAAATGAAGTAGTCTACTTCACATGCCAGCTAAGTTAACAATCCTTGAATGGAAACAAAGTTGAATACATGGAAATGACAGATGTTCAAATAAATGTCCTGAACTATGCCGCATGATTTTATGATGACTGTATATGTTCCATCATTTGCAAAATGCTACTCTTCTGCAGTCAAATTCATTATTTTTATCCATCACTGGTCCAAACATATTTCACATTCATTAACAAGTCAAATTCACTCCCAGTGCCAACAACTTTACATGCTTGAATCAAGATATAATACTGAAAATAACAGCAATAACAATAATAATATTAACAACAACAACATGGAGTGTTTTTCCCCAAGCAAAATCCTAAATGAGATGCATTATGGCACCAGGTATGACAAGGCATGATATTGATCCAAAATAAGCATTAACTGTGATACACTATACAAATAAGAAACAGACTCCAAAAGCATTATGAAAATTTTAAGGAAAAAAACACTTAAAACATCTACCTATTGAAAAAATGGCATAACCAACAGATGGTACAAAAATTCCTTATGAATGTGATTTATGTACCAAAAATATACAGACAAAATGCTTAAAACATAGAGTTACATCTGCAGTAACAAATTCCAAAACTGAAATTATTGTAGAAATTCCAAAAATAAAGCAAAGCCATCCACTAAGGACACAAGATTTCACTGTATATGTTCTCTAGCTTCCAACAAAACGAAAAGGTCAACTACATTCACTCATCTGGATCAAAGTACAAAACCTCAAAAACCTAACAACTAACTCTTTAAAGTAAATCAATTAATAAAATGGGATTTCAAACACAGACCTCTTGATCAAACCTGGCTCTCATACAATGTTAAAATACCATTATCCCAAAAATTTGAACTTATAAAAAATAAAGAAAGAAAGAACAAGAAAGTCTGACAATAGTATTTAATTCTAGCATGCCCCTCATCGGTAAGGCTTCCAACATAAGATTCTAGGTCAAATATATTCTAGTATCAAGTCAAACTTGAGTAACTAGTAATCCTTTAAGCTTAAAGCGAGTACTAAAGTACCCAAAACACCATTTAAACTCTAACCAACTTCAAAAAAAGATTTACACTAAACCAGAAGGGGCCAAAAAAAAAAAAAAATTTTTGATCATTCTACCATGTGACTTTACTAATGTACCGTGTATGGGACAAATTTCACCTCTTGAATTGAAAAGCTTCTTGCTTTCAGATTCATGATTCAAAATATGGCTCCAACTTATCCAAAAGAGAGACATAAACAAAGCAAATCATCAAACTCAAACAAAAAGATGCAAAATTAACTTCAACTTCAAACAACACGCAACAAAAAGAAGCAAACCCGGAAAGTAAAAGTCAAGCTTCGTTATTTAGAGCTTTAAAAACAAGATATAATATATATATATAGTCATGCAAGAAAAGGGCGCAAAAAAGGAACGAAAACGAGAAGAAGACTCACTGATGAGGGGTTGAAAAGGTGGAAAAGAAGAGGACAGGTGAGCACAATTTCGAGGTGAAACCCGTCAGTTAAGAAGCCAATTTGAGGAAGAAGGAGTTGGGAAGTTGCAGAGATTGGTTAAGTTACATTATTTGCAGAGAAAAAAAGAGAGGCTTTTGGGTTTTGGTTTTGGGCGACACAACCATGAAAGCAAAACTTTGATAGTACAATCGGAGCAGAGAGACGAACTGGTAAAGTTAGGCAGGTGTTTTTTGTTTATTAAATTCGTTAAAGACAAAAAAATTTTATTGATTAAATTATAATATCTCTGTGAGCTTTTACAAATTAACAAAAAATTCTCCTAGTTCTAAATGTTAATTATAATTCAATAAATATTTATAGAATTGTCTTTAATTATAAAATAATTATGATATACAAATTAAAAAACACAGTTTTTGTGTATTAAAATATCCTCTAAAACTACATTCAGAGACTTCATATATATAGAATCTAATGTTTTTGTTCTGGTGAGTAATTTAATGGTTTGTTTCGAAGAAGGAATTAGGATGGACATGGTGTGGTCGGGCTGCTGTGAGGCTTCATGTTGGACTTTATTGGGTGGGCTACAGAATGATGCCTGATTAGTGTGAGACCGTTTGATTTGATTGACCCATGAATCTAATTTCTGTCGGGCATGTAAATTCATATAACACAATCATATTCAGCCAATCATTGTTAATAATATTCAATCTTCACCGAAGAGTTGTTCAATCAATACACAACAAAACAAAACGTGGGATATGAATAAAAATAGATTTTTTTTAATCTGTATTTTGTTTGGATGTTGATTGGAAATGTGTTTTTATTAGATTAGGGATGTGATTGAAGTGTTGAAACCCAAAGCGCTGTAAAAAAAAATCTGTTTCTCAGCAATTTTAAGTTTAGGGTTTTGATTAATATATTACATTGTTTATAGTTTAAATTGGTTTTCAGGTATTGTATAAGTGTGTGTGTGTTCATTTGATCGATTTGTATTGTCAATAGCTCTGAACACAGGATAGGTGAGATGCATTTACTTTATGTCTATCACTGTTCATTGTCGTAAATGATAAAGCAAACGCCAATAGGGGCAAACTAATAATTTATGAACTTCGTCACCACTATTGGGGGGAAATGGTAAGTCGGATGCCTATGAGGACTGAATTGATATTTTACACACCAATGCCCACTATTATGCACCTAGTGTTTAATTTGGTAGAACTATTAATGGAATGTATTATTCATAACACGGTAACAGTTAAGATAACAACAAATATGATAGAAGTTATTGTTGTCATCATGTTTTTTTGTCAACTTTAACGAAAAATATAACTAAAGTTATTGTTTATAGGGCTATTCACATAGTCTTCCTTTTCATATATTGTTTTTTCATATAATTTGGTTTGATTTCTCATTTTATTCATTTTATATTTTGTTTTTGCATAAGGTGAATACAAATTCAAAAAGTTTCATAATTTTCGAGTTCAACTAATTGTACAGTCATAGAAAGATTTTATTTCAACATATGTGAAAAGCTGACAATGCCCTAGAGAAGACTATTTGTGACAACATGTTTTGGCCACTTTATCGATTTAGAGGACCATCAATTGAATGTTGTCCTAATTCATTCACTTCTCTTATACTAGATTAATCAAGGTGACCCTATAACCAAGTTTTGATTTTGGTTAAATTAGGTGGATGTGCAACTCATGCCCGTGGAATTTGCACTAATGATAGGGTTAAAGTTTATTAATGTCACCAACATGGAGTCTTGTGTTTCAATGTCTAGAGTTACATGATTATGGTGGCAATACTTTGTTAGTGTTGCATCCATATCTTATAAGGACTTGCATGCAACCTTTGAGTTTGAATCATAAGGTGACAATGACGAAGATATTGTCAAACTCATTGTCCTATATTTTTTGCATCATAGGATGATTGGAATAGATGATACGGATGCATTTAGGTGTTATCCTTGGGGTTTGTGGTCTAGAACCAAACAACAAAATTAACAAGGTAAATTGTACAAAAGTGATACAACGATGTCTCATTGATTACTCTGTGCAGGGCTAAAACCTATTTACACATTCTTTTTTGGTTGTGATAGGATAACTAAACAAAAGTAACAAGTTGTACCTAGTATGATACAACATAAACTTGTCAAAACTCTGGTGACACCACTAGGGATTATAACAAAGAGTTGATTATGATGTGGTTTATTTGATAATGTTGTCATGTTTAGAAGATTCATTTGCATTTCATAACACTTCACACACACATTGAGCATTAATTGTCCTTTTTACCCCAAATAGCAATCTAGACTTTTACTCAAAAGCCTACTTACCCCAAGAGGTTTTTATTTTGTGCATCAGTCATTAGCACATACCCTTTGAGTATAAAAAATAGCCTATGATTCTAGCCTTTGGTAGTCTTGACGTTTACCTAAGTCAAACTCATGTAGTTCCCTTTAGAAGTCTATTCTTAAGACCTTAAACCATGTGATTGACCAAGTCCAACAACTTTGTCTTTAACCTATATGGATAAGTACAACCATTTACCCCATAGTTTTTTACAATTCAATAAATAATAAATCACAATATGAATAAAAGGTAATATAAGATAACATTTTACCTTCCAAATTTCATTTATTGTAAAAACCAATTTTATAAAGTCCCTTAAATAAATTTTACGAGTATGGTGATAAAAAAAAACTATAAGCATGTCTCACCAATGCATTGAACGACTTAGTGATATTAATGATCATGAAATTATAACAAATGCAACTAAAGTGAGCGTGAGCCCATCGGTGGTATTTAATGCTTCTCAAGTAGACAACAACTATTGGATTTAACTCATAATCCTCCTCATGACATACTCAAAATTGGAAAGTTGATATCCCTTTACAGCTTTCCAAAATAGACCTTCAATGAGGTACAATTCTCATTCATACATGCAATCAAAGACTTCCTCTTCTAGTTAGCAAGTAAGGTCTTGTAACATTTTCTCCAGTGATCATGTTCACCATAGCAGAAGCAAATCACTTTTCCTTTGACACTCATGTCATTAACAAGGCTAAGTGTATCCTAAGGCACAAATTGAGAATCATACTTATGTTTGGCCTTGGCCTTATCTTTTTTCTTCATTTCTTTTCATGTTAGTTGCTACCAATTTGGCCATGCTAATATGAACCTCAATACTTAATAACAACCTCAATACACCAATCATGGATTCTCCCTTATGACATTTGTCATTTTTTATTCAATGCATATCAAAATGATTATAGATTCAACAACTAACTAAACCCATTTGCCGTTTTTAATTAATTAATAAAATAAATCAAAGGGAGGAAAAGAAAATTTTGGCTAAATAAGAGTTTTGGTTGAATTTAACCAATATAGATTATACCTATTTAGCTGAAATCTTAATTTTGATTGTATTCAACCAGATCTTGTAGTGGGGTATCAAACACTTTTTTGTCAAGGATATTTGTAATTTTACCTAACAAACACTTTTTGGTTGAAAAGGATATGTGTATATAAAGTGTCTAATGCCTCATATTAGCTGCTATTGGTTGATTTGACCCTTTTTTTTTTTTTGTTGTCTTTAACTTTTGGATGCCAAAATGGTTGAATTGGACAGAATTTGGCCAATATGCAACTCTAAATTTTGTAAATATCATCAAAATCATTTAATTTTAAACATTCCTATCTAAATGTTAATATGAATAGCCAACATTAACCACTAATCCATTTTAAATATTATTATGTTCTATCTCTTCAAATTGTTAATAAGCCAATATTCCTTTTACATCAATAATGACAATTTTATTTGAAAATCTTTCGCTAAATTAACTGAAGAGTTATATTACGGAATCACCCTAAAAGGGGTAGTTATGCATCACCCCTATGTGCAAAGAGTGAATTGATTTATTTATGGGTGAGTCTCATTTAATAAAAGTGAAAACTCACCCCTAGATCAATCCATTTCTATCACGCAGGAGTGAAAAAGTGATAACCATTTTTTTTGATAATTACTTAGTTTTATTCATTAAATAAATATGAAGTAATCATAAAGTTCGATGAAGATGAAAATGGTTTATACTATTAGATTCGAGTGAAAACAAAAATATTAATTCTTAATTCAAAAGTCAAATAGTGCTATTGAATATGATTTGTGCTTAGGAGATTAAAGTTAGGACAAATACCTAATTCCCACTCAAGGTTTGATGATATGACACATGAAAAATAGTCAGATGTCTTTTTGTTTGTTAAATTTGTTATAAACATATATTAAAGTTTTTTGTAAAATTTTAAAAAACAAAATAAAAATCATAAGCTAAATAACACATTGCCCCTAGAATTTTTTAAAATAATTTTTATACTTTTAATTTACATAAATTTCAATTAAAATTATTACAAATTTATTATTATAAATATATATAAGAGTGTCGATATGTATACAAATTATAAAATTTAAAATTATTATAGACGTTAATGAAAAATTTTAGAAGATTTTTAAAAAATTGAAAAGAAAATGTTAGGGTATTTTCAAATTTTTCAAATTTTAATTTGTATTTTAATAATTTAAAAAACAAGACTAAATAGAATGCAACGGTATCATACTGTAAACTATATCAAATTATTACAATATAAAGATAAATAGATAATGAATTCCCCTCAAGTTTTTGAATTAACAAAATATCTTTATCGTTAAGCATTTTTTTTTTAATGATTCGATAATCTTTACTCATACCAATTAATTAAATAGATTAAATCCAAAAACCTGTCATTACTTAAACCCACAAATATAAATCAGATAAATTGAAGGTATCTTTACCATAAGGTTAAGCTCTTGGGGTCTATTGTTAAGCTTTAAGAGTTGGAGAACAATTATATAAATAATTTTTAATTTATAATACAGTATGCCTAATAATTCATCAACTTTACTATAATTTTATTATTTAACAAGAAGATTAAAAGAATTTTTGCTGTTATGTAAATCAATTAATTCGAAAAACAATATAAAAAGTCTAAAATCAATAAATAAACTCGGCCCAATAAGGCCCATTAGGCGAGTATTTGGCAGAGCTAACTGAATTCAAAACATCCCCTTTTCTGCTCCTTTTATCCGCTGAATTGAGGGCTTACCTAGGGTTTCCTCTCTCAACTCCTCGCATGGCGAACCCGGCACGAGGCCGTCCCTCGCCACCGACACGCTCAGGTTCCGGCTCATCATCCCGCTCTCGTTCACGCTCCTACTCCGGTTCCTCCCGCTCCAGCTCCCCTTCCCGCTCCTCCCGCTCCAGATCCCCTTCTCGCTCGCGATCTCGCTCCCGATCCTTCTCTTCCTCTTCCTCTCCTTCGCGCAGCCGCAGTCCTCGGCCCCAGCGTAAGAAGAGGTGGCTTTACCATTTTGCTCTTTATTGGTTGTATTTTGTAACGCATGTCCGTAGTAAGAGGCAAAATTATCCTTTTGTGGTATTTTTCAAGATTTTATATCATATTCCTTTTTTTTTAAATTTAAAATTCAAATGGTTGCTATAATATTGGGACCTTTATGTCAACAATGGGTTTTAGGGAAAATGCCTTCTTACAAGCACTAAAATAAGTCAGACTAGATGTTTGTAATACAAAATGTTACAAGAAAACTGTTACCTTTACATTCTAATTTTGCACTCAAGTGTTTTAAAAAATTTGTTAAGCAGTTTAGTAATTGAAGTTTAGAATTTTAGGGTATTAATATAAATTGTGTTGTCATTTGACGGTTGGACTTAGCTTTTAAATACTTGTGTTTCCACAGTCCTGCTGTAGGAGCTAGGCAGGGTCGGTCTCCACCGCCTCAATCTAAAAGAGCTTCTCCACCCCCAAGGTGAAACGATATGTTTAAACTTCTCTGTTCTTCCAAAATTAAACCATTCACTTCTGGTGATGACGTTCTTGGTTCCACTTTTTCATGTCTTAATATGATTCATAACTTCGGAATAGTTCAAGGTTATGAGGGTTGGTAGGCCATGTATGTGTTGAGAAAGCTTTTGTGTGTTAGTGTTTGGTTTGGCTGTTTTTTTTCTTTAAATTTATATTATATAAAAAATTTCTTGTACTGTAAAACATATTTAGGAGTTTTCTAGTTTTAGCATTCTTATTTTTTGATGTTGAGACTCTCTAATACTTAGATTTCAAACTCATTAATTTTGCTGGTAGGTTTGGTGACTATTAAAAGTTTTGCTTTTGAAAAATTAGGCTTTTTAATTTAAATTTTTGTTTTTTATTAAAATCTTATTTTTATTATTATTATTATTTTTTGCTTTCCTCTTTTGCTCCTAGATAAATATTTTCTAAATGTGCTGTCAATTTTGGGGCTGGCTTGGGAAGCAGGGTCTCTTTTAGATCCTAACCGGACACTCATAAGCAATTTATTGAAATTTATTTCATGTCTCTGCCAGTTCTATACCTGGTTTTTGGAGTTTCACTAAGCATATGTCAGCAATTGTTGTTTTAATGTTTTTCTTTTAGTAGATTATACATCTCTGGAGTCTGTAGTTTATTCATAAATCCTTTGCTTTAATTTTGCTATTTCATAATATTCTCCTTAGGGTTAGTTCAGCATGTTTTGACTATCTGGTTTTAGCACAAATGTCTGTCATTTTAAATAAAAAGTTCTTCCTCTCCATGTACTTTTATTTTCAACTGTATAATGTGTAATTAATTTCAGGAAAGTGTCTGAAAATGACTCTCTTGTTCTCTACATCGACTCGCTTAGCAGGAATGTGAATGAAGGCCATTTAAGAGAAATATTCAGTATGTTATTCTAAATTTTTTATTTTTGTCACTGCTCTTTTGCTTTTTGGCCACTGTAAATTATTTTTGCTTTTCTTAGTTTCTCTACCATTTTTTGTTTAAGCTGCTGTATTTCTGTGATTAAAACTTAACTCTGTGTGCTTGGAAACTACATTTTGAATCAGAAAATTTTCTAACTTCAGTGATTCTTATTGTTAGATTAGAGATTGGGTGTTCTGTAATAGGGAATGGGTATTCTCCTGCTGTGCTTGCTTAGATGTGACCAATTTTTATAATTGTTGCCCCATCAAATTTCTTTCTCTTGAATTTTCTAAAACTTCCAATTTGTATTTTGCAACTGCTTCGCACAATTTTGTTCTGTGTAACTAGAGGCAAGTGGTTATTCATGTACTTACTTGGTTGGCTGTTATATGGACAGCTTCTATGTATGAAGCTTTTGCCAATAACATATCTTTTTTAACCATGGAAATGTAATTTATAAAAGAGGCCTTCAAGGAAGAAGATAGATAAAAAAAGTAGAAGAAGATTAATAGAAATATCCTGTGTCGATAATTTGTCTGGTCATGATCAAAATAGCCTGGAATTCAAAATTAGATTTGACTTAGAAACACTCATAAATGAATGATGATGCCAGCATGTAGTTATTTACATGTGTATTTTTAATTATATATTAAGACTTTTGAATGTGTATATTATTATTTCTTATATTGTTTAAACTTATATATATGGATTATGGATTATACTTTATCTATAATAAGTTTGTTTATCGTACGGAGCAATTTATGAAAATTTAAACTTATGGTATTTAACTCTTTTTGCTTCTATAATGGTCCTGTTTGATACCTGGTAGCTTAGACTGTCCAAGGATCTCTCACCTTCAGGGTATGTTTCGCATTTATTTGATTGCACTATATTGTTCATGGAGTTAATGGCGTATATGCTGCCTCTCTTTAGTCTAATAAGGTCCTTTTGGTGCCTAATACTTTGTGTTATACTGGCCTTATCACACGAGAGTGCTTCTTGCAATGGACTCTCCTTAAATAGTATTCATCATTTAGCACTGTCTGTAACAGTGCTTATTTTATTTTAGCAAGTAAATCTAAACTTTTGTCATTTCATTGGGAGTGCTTCTGAAACAAACAACTGCACAACATTAGGTATAATAGTAAAAAATTTGCATGCCATCCAATTTCTCAGGGTCGTTGATTGCAGCATATGACAATCAACTTGTAAAACTTTTTTGGCACCAGTGCTTTCCATGATGAATCTCACTGCAGCAAATAAATAACAAGTAGATTTTTTTTTTTAATTGAATCTCTGTTTAGGAGATCTACATTTCTTCCAGAGCCATGATTTTCATCTATAGGGGAAATTTGTCTTAAGAATTCACCTAAAACAGGAAACCTCCCATACTTCCTTTTTTTTTTCATTTAATATAGCTTTAACAAACTTAGGGGTGTGTCTGTGTGAGCTGGGGGGTGGGGGTGGGTAAGTTCTGTGTTGAATTATATAAAATTGTATTAGGAATAGAATCAAATTATGTTAGAATCAGAATGTGTAAAATAGGAAATGGGTTTGTGACATTTCCAATTATAGGAGTTTGTAACAACATATATAGATATATTATGAATTACAGGAATCACAATTAACTCAAAAAGTCACATTCTGGAATAAAATTTTCATATAAGATCAAGGAAGGTGTCCTGGTAAGACTAGCGGATTGAATGCTTTAGGTGTTTTGGGGTGTTTTTTTGTCATTGTAGTGCAATGATTGCAGTTATGAGACTTACCTGTCCCTGCATCATAATTTAATTTCAGACTGGTCTACACATAAATTATTAGATTGAATCAGAATGGAATGCACATAGATATTGGATTAACTCAAGTAGTCAGTAGTTAATTATTCTATTGCTTACTGAGTGTACATGTTTAATATTCTTATTTTATGCATAGACTACCAAATATCAGAGCTTTATTGAAGGATCTGCTGTCATTATAAGTCCAAAGAAATTTGCAAGCTATTTTGGTTTTTTTCTGTTTTATTAGGTTATGATTGTCCTGCCTTGTTTCCTTTTCTTACTTTGCAGGTAACTTTGGTGAAGTTGTAAATGTGGAGCTTGTGATGGATCGTGCTGTAAGTTTGTAGAAGTTTTTTCATCTTGTTGATTTGCGTATTCCACTGTTCTGATGTTGTTTTCCATTCCTAGGTTAATCTTCCTAGAGGAAGTGGATATGTTCAGTTCAAGACAAGAGCAGATGCTGAGAAGGCGCAACTATACATGGATGGTGTAGGTTTAACAAAAATTGGGAGTAAATCAATTGCTATTGGGATATGGAATGTTAGGAAGCTGATGTTCTTAATTGTCTTAATGCAGGCCCAAATTGATGGGAATGTTGTTCATGCAACATTTACCTTATCTCTGCCCAAAAAGGTTTCACCACCTGCAAAGCCTGTTGCTGCTGCTTCAAAAAGAGATGCTTCTAGAACTGATAATGTTAGTGCTGATGTAGATAAGGATGCACCAAAGCGACCAAGAGAACGTAAGCTCCTTTCTGAAAATCTATTTTATGGCATTTATTTGGTGCCTCATTAGTAATACTTTTAAACTGTTTATATCAGCTTCTCCCCGACGGAAGCCACCACCCTCTCCTCGAAGGAGATCTCCTGGACCTAGAAGAGGTGGATCTCCCAGAAGACTGCCAGATTCTCCTCCACGTAGACATGCAGTGTCTCCTGTTCGTCGTCGAATAGATTCTCCTTATCGCCGAGGTGACACACCTCCCAGGCGCAGACCTGCTTCTCCTCCCAGAGGTCGTTCTCCATCCTCTCCACCTAGGCGACATAGATCCCCTGCAAGGTTGGCTACTATTTTCATTCATGACATTTTTGCTTGTTTAGTGTTGAGCAACTTTAAAGCCTTTGACTAACTTCTGTCCATGTAGGGCCTCTCCCCGGAGGATGCGTGGTAGTCCAATTCGCAGACGTTCTCCACTTCCTCCAAGGCGTCGGTAATTTACTTATTGATTAAATTGGTAAATATAAATGGTTAAGAAAGTGTGCCAGATTGGTGAGGTCCACAATAGGGTAAACCGACATATAATCAGGATAACTTGGTAGTGATACTTACTTGGATTAGTGGGATAAGATTGCAAATAGCATGGGAGATATAGCTTCTGTGTTTGCATAAACTTGGAAAGTAAGAACAGGATTAACAATGTAAAACTGAAAACCAATTCTGCCCTTTTATATGAGGGCAAGAGAAAGGAAAGTCCCTGTTCATGTTTGAGTATAGTTTTGCACCCTAAATTTGCATGTTAAAAACGTAATTTTAGCAAATTAGTTGGTTGAGCATTATATATCCATGTTGTTGGTTCTTATCTCATAAACTAAGTTTATTTCACTCAGTTCTCCTAGAAGACCTCGTAGTCCTCCAAGAAGGTCTCCACTCCGCAGACGCAGTCGCTCTCCTATTCGTAGGCCTATTCACTCTCGTTCAAGATCTCTTTCGCCGCGGAGGTAATATCTGATTGTCTAAATGTTATCTGTTAGTGCATTTGTCCCACTATAACTTACTTTCTCCTTATTATATTACAGTTTGTGTCAGATTCGTTCCAGTTTAATGATAGTAAGATATATGGCATTAATTTTTTTTTAATGAGTTTAAAGGGTCTCTTTCAGAGTTTGTCCACTTTTTGTCATGAGGTGTCCATTTTGAAACTGTTGTAAAATATGTAATATGTCTTGACCATTCATCATTTTTTATATTTTGTCATTGTAGATTAACTTTTCAAAGAGTGACAAGAGGAAGTTAATTAGGAAGGAAAGATATGATCCTATGCTAATTCATTGAAATACAACATAACTAAATCTTTGTTTGGTTTATTTTATTCCTCTTCTACGTATATGCACGGCTCAGTTTCAAAGTGAAATTTGAAACCAAATGAAATTAGATTTGTTTTCAGAAGTAGAAAAAAAAAAATCTTTGTGAATGTTAAACCTTTTTTCAATCAGCTTGACTCAGTCACTGTGCTTTGTTTCAGACAGAATATATGTGATTTAATTTTTGAGGCCATTGCTAATTGATGAAATTCACTCTGTGATTGTGCATGAAACTTAGATATCCTCATTGGTAGAATTTTAACATGTTTAACATATTTGATCAATGTATCAGTAAAATTGAAATATATTAGTTTTTGGTCTAGTTTCAATTTTAATATCTATATAACTAATCTAATCAGCACCATTTATTCTAATAAATAGTTGAACTTAGCTATTCCTCATTTTTCTGTTTCCTATTGCAATATGTAACTTGCCCATTCTAAGTAACTTTTTGTTTCACAAATTGTATCATCACTTTCTTATGTCTCTAAATATGTCTTCTTCTCCTTTTTTTTTTTTTTTTTTTCTCATTTAATGATTTTTGTATAAAAGAGGCCGAGCACCAGCTGCAAGACGTGGACGGTCATCATCCTACTCTGGATCACCTAGTCCACGCAGGGTTAGTGTTTCTTGTGCTTGTTTTGAGCTTAATCCTTCCTTGCGTGATGTCTAATATTTGCTTCATCAACTTGGTATTGTAACAGGTACCCAGAAGGATATCAAGAAGTCGTAGTCCTAGGAGGTAATTCTCTTGCTCTTGCAATATATAATATTGACAGGTCATTTGTCCCACTAAGATGTTTGTATGTTACTTATCTTTTAGCATGTCTGTCTACACTTTCATGCAACTAATGATAATTTTGCTCCAATTTTTTAACTGAATTAACCGTAAAACAATTAAGAGTTGGATAATCCTCATCATGCTATTATGTAGTTCTCTTAAAGCAAGTTGAAGATGAGGGATTGGCAATGAGGATGTGATATGGATGGTAGAAAAGGAGTAGAGTTATAGTTGTGGCATTGGCTCAAATTTGTGTGGGGTGTATTTTTTCTATAAAACATAGCCGCTGAATCTATGCAGGGAAATGTGGGTGAAATGACAGTGAGTGCAGAACACGTGTTCATTAATTTTCAGTTGATAGTTTTATCTTGAACATTGCACATGCCCATTTTTCTGCCCAGGAGTTGGCAGTTATCAGAAAGGTTTACTTGTCTTCAAAGCCAATTAGCATAGAGCTGTTGATTGATAGCTTTAAAATTAACTGAATTTAGTATGTTATGCAATCGTATTTTTGTTTATTTACTGATGAAAGCTGGCTTATTTCTAGGCCTCTGAGAGGAAGAAGCAGTAGCAACAGCAGCAGCAGCAGTTCGCCGCCCCGTAAACCATAGGTAGGTAATTTTCTCTGTTCTTCTGTCACTCTTCTCTTTATCCAGCCTGTCTTGACCGTTAACATTGGAACAGTTAAGTTCATGTAGACTTGCCAAATCTGTAACTGTAGACTGCATTTAGTATTTCAGCGAATTAAAATACTTTGTGGTGTATTTTTACATGGAGTTGTCTGCTTCCATGGACAATCGCTTGTTCATTTTCGAATGAAGTAGGTATTTTCATGGCCCAAACTAATTCAATAATTTCATCATATATATGTGTGTGTGTTTTTATATCATTGCTAATCAAATCATTAATTTTAATCTGTATCACCAAGTAAAGCATAATATCAAATAATGTAATATAATGCAAGTGCAATAAGAAGGGCAGATACAATAAAAATCCCTTGCTTTCTATCATAAATTCAAGGCAAAAAATTCTGATATAGGTACAATTGAGCTAGAATTTAGATTTTCTTCTATTATTAATCAAACTTAATTATTTTCTTATATCGACGACACATGACATAATCTCATACCAGGTAGAATGAAAAATAAAAATTTATTTATTACGTATAAATTATTATATATAAATAATTATTATGTTTGTTTAGTATTAAGAAAAGAACATTGAAATGTTGTTTTATTTAAATATCTATATATCTAATTAATGTAAATAATATGAATAATTTATAAGATAATAATTATATTTTTAATTTGTGATTTTGGGATGTAATCATCTACTTTTAAATTGTTGAGGGTAACAAATTAATAAAAGTTTCAAAATTATTTTTAAACATATTCAAATTTTAGAAGAACCTTGGAATTTTTTTTTTATTTTTTAATTTTGTTATTGGAGATATAATTATTATATTTTAAACTTTTAGAGTATATCAAAGTTTTCAAAATTTAAAACTACCTTTAAATTTTTTTCAAATTTGAAAAAGCTCTATAAAAATTTATTACCACTACTAAAATTTTTAAAATTTATAATTTATTATAAAATATATAATAATATTTATATCTTTAATTTATTTTTATAAGGGATAGTTATCATCTTTCAAATTAGTAGAATATGTTAAAACTTTAAAATTTTTAAAAATTCCCAAAAATTTTCAAATTACAAAAACCTTTTAAAAATTTTATTTACATTTTTAAAATTTAAAATTTATTTTTCTAATATATAATTATATGGTATTATATCCTCTAATTATTTTATTTTTGAGGTATATTAAAAATATATTAAAAATAGAGTAATTCTATCTTAAAATTTTAATAGTAAAGATAAAATTGTAACAAACTTAAAATTATTTCAGTAATATTTTAATATCTAAGATGAAATGGTAATCAAACTATCTCTTATATTATCTATTATATCATCGTTATAATAAACATTTATTAGAATATTTTATTATTTACAAATCAAACAATATAATATCAATAATAAAAAATAGATTACCAAAATAATAAAATACATTATCTACAATAAAATCCCATAAACACACTAGATAGCAAGGATGAGAATGATTTGACAAATTTGAGAATTTATTTTTGAAAAGAATCTAATTTATGGTATAACATTCATGATTAGTCAATCAATTAAATCTCTTTTTATATTTAATAAATTTTGATATTAAAATAAATTTTCTTCCTATCAATCATTGTAAAATAAAAAGGCCACTTAATTTATTGTATTTTTGTTACATTATATAATATAATAGGGTTAATGTCACATATTCATTTAATAATGCTAACAAAATATAATTTTGTTCTAATTATTTTATTTTTCATTTTTTTCCTCATTTTCAAGCTGATGAAACACACTTGAGAGAGAATTGGTTGATTTTCTACTTACATGCTCTGTTAAGCATGTTTTAAAATCATCAAGATAACATTGGCATAATAATGAGTTTTTGAAATCAAGCTTAACTTGAAAAATACTAGCAAAAAGTAGTCAAATAATACAAACCAAGATCAAACGATCAACAACTCAACAACACAAGCACAAGAGATCAAAGGCATGTAGTAGGGCTAGATTCGAGCCGAACTAAACACAACCAGTAACATGTTCATGTTTGGGCTCGTTTCATACTGTTCAGATTTGGATTTGTATTCATGTTTGTCGAATATTTTTATAACAAAGTTCATATTCGTATTCGGTTCGTATAACTAAGTTCGTATTCAATTCATATAATTCGTTTTTATATTTATTAAAAATTATAATTAATATAAATAATTAATAAAATTTAATTAAAAAATTATTATTTTAAGTTCAGGTTTGTGTTCGTGTTTGGTTCGCATAGTTCGTGTTCGGGCTCGTGTTTGTTAAATTTTAAAATTGAAGTTTGGGTTCGTGTTCGTGTTCGGGTTCATTTGGTTCGTTTCAGGCTTCTTCGAACAGAATTTAAAAACGAATCTGAATATATTTGGTTCGAATCTAACCCTAGCATGTAGAATAAAAAGTAACAAGTAATAATATGCAAACAATAAACATGAGCCACAGTTGCCCCAAAATCTAACAACTCCATTTACCAACAACACATGACAAATCGAAAGTTATGGGTCATCAGAAATAAAAACATATTGAAAAACCTTTTGAATACGAACCAAAATCTTTTAAGTTCATCACCATGATTGATGACTTTCATTTATGTAGAAATTGGCCATAACTATATTATTTGTGCATTAATATTAAGATTGTGAATGCTTTTAGAGTGATCATCATATGTGTATATAAAATTTTTATGATTAATGATATACACTGATCCTTTCATCACTACTCTACCATCTTAAGGACTCAATAAAACCCAAGAGGCAATACGATGGTGCCTAATATAAATGCCTTCAATCAAAACCTAACAACCTATTGATGATGATAATGCAAAGATGCATTATAAAGAGAACAATTACGTAACCAATGTAATTTCGATTTTAGAGAAACTTGAATTACCGGTAAATAAGATTTTTATAAATTTAAGGGAAAAAATTATTATCTAGGTAAAATAGAAAATATATATATTTGTTTTTTCATGAGTTTTATTAAAAAAAAAAAATTAACAAGTTTATTAACAAAATTAACAGAGGGTGGAAAATGGATTTGTTTGAACTTGAAGGGTGGAAAATCTTTCATCAAAGTTTTGGTAGGACAGAATTATTTGGCCTAAAATAAATCCATTTTGTTATTTAATTATTTTATTTTATGTTAAAAATTTGTAACCCTCAAAAATTAATTAATGGTAACAGCAATTAAATGACAAAAAAAAATTATTAAAAAAATATAATAATTAATAAAAAAGAGTCACCACCAATAAATTACTGACAGGGGAGCAGTATACTGACGTGGCAAAAAACAGAAGATAACTGGACAGTATTGTAAATTAAAGCACCGGAGAGAACTCTCCCACTTCTCACAAAAACATTTTCGGCCATTACACCTCTTTACTGCACCGAACCCGAATTTACAGCATATCAAAATTTTCTGTCTTCCAAGGTCAGCTTTCTCTTTTCAGTTTCCTTTTGTATTTGAAGGTGAAATTCCTTTTATGTTTTCCATTAATATTATGGAAGAAAAGTTTGAGCATGCGTGGTTTAAAATATTTGAAAAAATTGTGCGTAGTCATTTAATATTTTAAAAAATTATGTAATTATCTTTATATCTGGAAAGAAGTGATGTTTGTGTGATGATTGTAAGTTCTGCGAGCATAATTTGAATTTATCGTGAAATTCGGATGTTTATTAATAAATTATAATGATTTACTGCTTTTTATTTTTTTTTTTATACTTTCAAGTTGAAAATGGAAAAAAATTTTAATGCTTGGTTTTCTTTATTTCTGCTAATAAAAAATGAAAATAGATAATCTATATAATTAAAAGGTTAATCTTGGTTAGGCTGTGGATTTGCTCTTACAAGGTCTAAGCTTCAAGGATTCATGACCGCCTAACGGTAAACAGCTTTTTTTTTTTTTTTTCCGTTCTTCCAGGAGATTGTACGGTCTGAGGTCCTATAGTAGAACTTGAGTTTGGTCAGGGGATTGGTTGAAGGTTATAAAAATATAACAGTAACATTCTATTTGGTAAATAGAATTCCATGTATTGGACATGGGGTAAATACTTGCTGGGTTATTGTTATTTAGGTTATTTCTGAAGTTAGGTTATCAGCTCAAGGACCATGTGTGAAGTATCTTTTTAGTGATAATCAGTTGAATTTAGATAGCGATTGCTTGTTGACTAAATTTTGTGTTGTATGAGTGATGTTACTGGCACTTTTTACCTGACTGATTCCACTTTCATCTGTGCTATTTACACTCCAAAGGGTGGTTGCTGTTTTGTTAAAGTTAGTTGGCTAGTTTATTGAAAGGTTTTCATGGCTGGCAATGGCCTGCCATCTCTGGGTCGGGTGAAGCTCACAGATCTAATACCATCTGAAGGCCTTCCTTCTGATTCCTACAAGCTATCTGTCTCAACTTTATCACAATCATTTGCTCAGTTTTCTGCTGCCATCATTCAGTTTCCAGCTAGTGATGGGCCTCTCTTGAGATCTTGTTTAGATTCTGCCCGTCTCTACTTCCATCAAAGGCCACCATACCCGGCAGCAGAAGTGATCCATACAAATGATTCCCGTGAGTGGTGTAAGACATCTGGTTACTATGCTGATCCTCAACAGTGGCATGAGACATATGATTACAGACCTGGCTTGACTCCTTCTGAAGGTGGCAACTCGTTGGACTTTCCTCCAGCTGGTTTGCCAGACCTATTTTCTCTCCTTGGCAAGGCAGCTCGTGATATACTGGATGCAATCAGCTACTGTTTGAACTTGCGTAGTTCTCCATTTACTGAAGTACTTGATAACGTTCCCTTGAGAAGTCGGGAGATATCATCTTCAGTATTGTCTGTTTGCTGTCATGCAAGGCCATCATTTCAGGGAGCACAACACCATAATTTAACAGCTCAAGAGGATGGGCAGTTGGTTATATTTCCTGATCATGACCATAATGTTGACAAAAGCCTTGTCTCTATTGTTAAATCAGATAAGGCTGGATTACATGTTAGAGACTTTAATGGTCGGTGGGTTCTTGTGGATGGGGATCTTGGTCCTCAAGAAGCTGTTGTTTACCCTGGACTTGCACTCTATCAAGCAACTGCTGGTTATGTCAATTCTGCACTGCACAGAACAGAGATCACTAATATGCAGGGCAACATATATGGACGGTTTTCAGTGGCATTCAAACTCATGCCTAAATCAATGAGCAGTCTCAGTTGTTCCGAGATGAGAGCTGCCGGTCATGGGGTTGAAGCTCAGTTCCAGCTTCCTATACCAGTTGATGACTTCATGCAGAGATCTCATCCAACTGATCAACTCTTTAACAGGCAAAGTTTCCACAGTTTCAGTTTCCCTACGCCGCAAGATGGTAAGCAGAATTATAGCAACATCCATCATTGCTTTAGTTGGTTAGAGAGGTTATCTTTTGGTAAATTTTTTGCCAACAATTGAGACGAAAAATTATTCTCATAGATTGTTTTTTTGACTTTGATCTGTCAAAAATACAATCTTTGAATACAATCTATGACTTTGATTGTATTTTTATTTCACATCATAAATCTTTTTTTGGTCACATCAGTTACTCATTTTATAAACAAGAACTTGGAAAGTCAATAAATACGTGGAATGGGGAGAATGATACATAAATGGTGATCTTTGGTCTTGGGATTAATCATATTTTGCCTGCAAGATTGTCAATTGTCTCTGAGTATTATCTTATCCTAAGAATTAATTGTCTGCCTTTCTTTTAAATGACTTTGCATAATTTATGTGGAAGTTAGGCCTCAATTCTTCCTTTCTTTTCTTACAATGTGTATGTTTTTTTTTTTTTTACTATGCCGCCATTTATGTTTCTTAGCTGCTAACATTCATTATTGAATTGGGCAGAGCATGCTATCTTCATCAGATTGTCACTATGCTACATCTATAGGTTTTCTTAACTATTCTTTTATTAATCCAGAATTTTGTAGTTAATCATGACATTAAATTTTATTTTAGTTAAAAAGCTTAAAGTTTGCAGTGTTTCTGTTTAAGGCTTTTCCCCTGTTTTCTTCTGAGGCTCAGAATTGTCAACCTGAGGCATGCCTTGTAAAATGATTATGCCTTTAAAGATGTCTCAAGCAATATTATTGATCAATATTTGGTTTACGGAGTGAGGTTGTGGCAATTATTTTCTGTAATTAAAATATGTAAAAATAATTAAATCCTATATCAAATTACCAAATGTGTATGCTAATATATTAGCATAATCTTATTAAAGGAAGAAAGTCTTGTAAATAGAATAAGATTAGACTGCACCAACCCTGAAGTTTGCCTAAATAACTGTGCATCACATTCTGAGGAGATGTCCAAAAAATTACATCTGGCTACGTTTTCCTGTTTCATATCCCTCACGTGTCTTAATAAGAAAAGAATTGTTGTTTAGTATTTAATCTTCTTCTGCTATTACAAGAGGTTCTTTAAGAGAGATTTATCGAATTTTTTAATAATTTGTTTTGCCTTTTCATTCGTGTTGGATTGTGTTGATTGTGGATTATTATTGTTTCTTGTTGAAGTAGTTCTTAGTGAGAGGCTTTTAACAGCAGGTCTTTGGATCGATGAAATGCTGGTACAGGGTCTATGAAACCATTGATGAGGAGAAGGAAGAATAATTCAAGATGCAAACCTCTGCCACCGTCCAAGAGGTTGCGGCTGGAGGCTCAGAGAGTTCTGAAGGAGAGGGTTCTGGACATTGCAGATAAGAGGGGCATCAAGCTCAGATTCTGTAACCTCAGGGAGTGTGAGAGCCATGTTCATGCTCTTGATAGCCCATGTGCCAATATAAGAATGGAGATCGAGTGGCCGGCTGGAGTGCCATTTGTTCATCCCCATGATCTACCAAATAAGGCAAAGATTAGTTTTCTCGAAGCTTATGAACCTGGTTGGACAGCAACTCAAGATATGGAGTTAACTCCATCTGAACCTGGGCAGGGCTGTCAACACTCAGCTAACTGTAATTGTAATTCTCTTGTTAAAGTTTCAAATTTGCATGATCATGTGTCTTTTACACTACTTGTTTCATATTGTTCATGTTAATCAAGTGCACACACTCCAAGGTGTCCCATCATCTTCCTGACTAAATGCTTGTTGGGTTTTAGTCTTTTACTTTTTTAATCAGAACTAACCTCTTTCAAGAAAATGATTTTCTGATTGATTATTGTGAAAAGCTGATTCATATGCCGTATGTGTCACTGATCAAGTTGTTGCATTAGGATAGATACACAAATAAAATATTTATTCTTGTGCAGGGGTAGGAAAAAAAGAAAACAAAACATAGATCTCTGATTATTGTAGTGTTTGGTATCGTAGAAGGTGTAGTCTGGATCTGCTACTACAGTTCCTTAGGTAATATGTGAACATTCTGTTCAAGTGATTGACATCTATACAAAGAGAACTTAAGCTGACCAGTTAGTCCTCATATTTGTGTTTGTGCTTTGATTGGCTGAAAGTTAATTGGTTAACATGATACACTCTTTGCTTTTCGGATTTTTCATTACACAATGATAAAATGTACACTTTTGGGTATTCAATATCTCTAGATTAATCATAAATTTTAGTTTCTGGAAGATTATTCAGTGATTTAATATTTTAACTTATTATTTTAACTACTTCATTGGGTGTTCTGTATAATCAATGAAATCTGTTATATTCTTATTTGATATTTTGTGGTATAATCTTTGGTGTTCTTTAGTCTCTTCTTATCATCTGTTTTAATTTGTAATGTTTTTCTGGAATTTATATTTTTCCTTCTGGCCTTTGGTTGCCATTAGTGATTGCGTGTTCAATCTTGTGTCTGTAGGAATCAATGTACATAGATAGTTGATACTTGGCCACCTGTGATCAGCTTGTGACCTTGGCATGCGGTAAATTATCTCAACTGATTATAGTTTCTGTCATGTGGCCATTGCAATACTTAGCTGGGATTAATTGCCTCTCTTGGGTGAATCACTTTTCCATTTTCGAGTTTCTACATTTCATGGAACAGTCATAATTCATGTTGTAACTGTAAACCAGCATAGATTGTAAATAGGATAGTTTCTGGGAAATCTTTTTTTATTTCCTTGTTTGTCTTCTCTTCCTAAAGTGTTGCTCTGGGAGATCCATATTTATTAGAGAAGAAATGAAGTAATAATAGGAATTTTGTGGATTTAATGGCCCCAGGTATAGTTGTTACATTGAATTTTGCACCCACATTGTAGTTACGGGTTTATCCAGAACATTTATGAGCAAAGACATCTGTTTGCAGATAAAGAGGAGATAGATTTTTTTTTAAAAGCTTAAATGAACAGAATGTATTGATTGTGGGGTTATTCTGTAGTACCAGTTGATATAAATTTAAATGGGTCCAGCAACATTGTGTGTACTAGTATGTGGATGATTAATAATGTATATTGGGGGCCTTATATGGCTAGTAATTATTGTTGGATTGACTTGGATTAAGGTGAGAAAATCTTCATGTGAATGAGATACATACATTGGTCTTGATTGACCATAATTTTGTACAATTTAGAAAGACTAAGAAATGTTAAGAAATTTAAAAAGGGAGCCCAATTCATATGAAGAGTTCTTGGTTGCAGTCTCATGCAACTTTTCATCTAACTTTCCAGAATAAACAAGTAAAAAAAAATAAAAATTATGTAAAACAGTAAAGCCATTTAATCATTAGGGTGCTATTCAAAAGTTTGAATTTCAGATTAGAACATTATAAGGCAGAGATATTCAAATGAGGGGGGCACAAGAAAGTTCAGGAGAAATGGCTTTGTTAAGTCTTGACTGGAAGTGCATGAGATACGTAGCCTAGAGCAGATTGAGATTAAAAACAAAAAAGAAATGCTGGAAGCTTCAGAGACGGGGAATGAGAAGTAGGTAGTATGCCATGCTGGCTACGTCCACTCAATTGTAAGCTGACTGTTTAACTATGAAAGATTAAAACCCAAACCAATGATCCAATCCCTAACATAACCCAGTCGGTCCAAGTCCTCTCGTCTCCTCAACTGCCCCAATTCACCAAACCTAATTTACTCCTTTGGATGCAATATAATCACAGGGGCCAAGGATGGTTCACTTGAAGGTGAAGTTCGAAGAGATTTAATCAATTTGAAAAGAATCCCCTCCAATTTAACAATCTCAAGAGAGTTTAGAAGTTAGTGTTTAATTTTCTTGCTAGTTTTACTTTGTGTTTTGTGTTGAAGTGTTATCCAAGTTTCAAAGATTGAATATCAAAACAACAAAGCACATGAGAGCATTTATGAAGAGACAAAGTGGTGGCTGCGAGTCATTCCATTTTCAGCGAAGACAAAGTTTGCAAACTTTGGTGACTCCTTGTCCTTCACCTCTTTGGAGGCTCCCATAAATCAAGATCATATCATGTCAACTTTGAATTCAAATTGTATTATTATAATGCTTTGTTAAGACCTATACAAAAAAAGAAGGTCCAATTTAGCAATCTTGATGAATGATATTATGTTTGTTTTACTTGAAAATTTAATTCTTCCTTTATCCTTTCTCTCTTGACTAGATAATGGTGGTGGTTTTTGTCATTCGACGGTGCTTTTCCTTTAAGCCTTTGATTGTTTTTAGTCATATTACACTGTTCTAAGTATAATTTATCTCTTTTCATTATATCAAAACAAATCACAAACATTTTACTCACATTTATAAAACCACAACTTATTTTTGGATTTGTTTTATTCCAACTTAGATTTAAGTCAATTTGTATCAGAGCTTTGGTTGTTTAAAGGTGAGTTATTTTCCTTTGTTCTTACTTGTTGGTTAATGATAGTAGATGGTGGTTGCCAGAATTTTGGCCAAGAGTGTTGTTCTGATTGGATTTTGTTATTTTGACTTATTTTTACCTTTATAATATAATTATAAACACTTCATACACAATTTATTCTAAATACTAACCAGAACACTCACAAACTCCTCTCACCAAAATTTCCCATATATATATATATATATATCTGTATTTTTCCTTAAATGCTTACACTTTGCAATGTCTCGTAAAAGCCTCTCTTCATCCGCACCTCTACCATGGGAAATCAGATAATGAAAATTGCAAGGAGAAATTCATGAACTTAGAGAATAACTTTTCTAAATTCTTTAAGTTATAAGAACATTTACCTAAAACCTAACATAAGACCCAATACCCTAAAGCCATGCACCCTAAACCAAACACCCATACCTCCACTCTATCATTCAAACATTCACCCAAGACATCCTAAACACCCACCACAACCCACTTTTCATGAAGAATTGACAATGAAGTGACTAGAAGAAGAAGAGACTCGTGGATGATGACCATGGTTTTATAGTTGAGATTCTGAAGTTTGAAAGAAGTTTTAATTCGGATGACTTTTTTTATTGGTTACATGCCATTAAAAGGGTGTTTGAGTATAAAGGCTGTTTTGATAAGAAGAAGTGCAAAGTGGCTATCTTTATTTTCAAGCACTATGTCTTACCATGGTGGGAGTATGTAAAGAAACAAAGGAGTAGAGAAGGGAAAGATAGAGTTCATTTTTGGGAGAAATTGAAATAACTTCTAAAGAGGAGATTTTAACTTAAAACCTATAGATAAGAACTCTACCTCAAAGTGCTTACGCTTAAGCAAGAAGATGATAGTGTTGAAGAATACGTTTGGGAGTTTGAAAGATTGATGATGAAAGTGGAGTACTTGAGTTGAAGGAACAAACCATAGATAGGTTTCTTGGTGGTTTACTATAAGATATCACCAATATGGTGGAATTACAACCTTATTGTACATTTGAACATGTTTGTAAACTTGCCATCAAACTGGAAAAACAAAGAGGAGCATGAAGAACTTGGTCTCAATAACATTCACAAAAGTAGCCAATTTTATCAAGGGCTCCACATGTTATTCGAAACCCGAAATCACTTCTAAAGAGAAAGGTAAAGATAAGGTTATGGAAGTTTCTAAAGACAAACTTGATAATCGAGCCAAACTGAAAAGAAATGTTTTAAGTGTTAAGGTTATAGGCACTTTAAGCAAATTGTCTTAATTGGAGAATGATGACACTTAATAAAAGATTGAAGAGGCTGACCAAAATGCTAAAGATGATGAAGTTGAGGAGATGAACAACGAGAAAGAGAAAGAGGTGATCAAGGAGCAAATAATGGAATCTGTTAGTGCCCTATCAAGCCTTACATTGTCAAGACAACCCCTATAAAGACCAAAGGCTCAACATGTTTCAAACTAGATACACCATCAATGGCAAAGTGTGTTCGGTAGGGTTAAATTCGACTCAAACATATTCAAGTTCGAATTTGAGCTCAGCTTCTTTGATGGTGATTTGAACAATGGTTCGTCAAAGGCAAATGCAAACCTCGAAATATGATTTATTTGACAAAACAAACTTAAGCTCAACATGAACAACACATACAAATAGCTCATAGTGGCTCAATTCAGCTTGATCGGTAAAATGAGTCTCATTCTTATATAACTCATATCGCAAAAGTCTGTTCATTGTTCTTGGGTAACAGCTCTTTTCAGTTATGTGTAAATAACTTTTCTACTTTTCCATAAATCTGTTTACACTAGAATTGACGGACAAATGAGAAAATAAATTTCTCAAATTTAAATGGTAAGAAATTGTTGTTTTAACACAGTTTGTTCGGGTGACAAATAGTCATTCCGCCTAAAGAATATATATAATAAAGCAGAATGTTTCTGAAAGAATAAGATAAAGAACATCTGCACACAAAAAAACTTGTAACTATGGGTGCATGTCCCGGCCAGAGCTGCAGACTTCCAATTAGAAGTTGTAGGTTTGATTAAACCCTGTGGAAGATTTCTAAACCATCAAAGCAAATAAATGACACTATCTTTAATGAATGGCTCGCTTTCAATAAACTTACACATTTCCTTCCATGGATGCAGCAATGCAAAGAAAAAACCAACATAGAGTTCAGATTCCATCACTCAAAGTTGATATACAACTCAAAACACCAGAGATTTCGAATCAAAAAACCAACGAGGATTAAGCATTTTGCATTATATATACCCAACATAAAATATATGTGGACATCAAACTTAACACAACCTGCAGCAGCAATGCCACTGCTTATAAAAGCATTTTTTCACACCTTGCAGGGGCTGCAACTACTAGGCATCATGCAGTTTGAGATCGTAACGGGGCCCTGCCCCAAAGTCCATACATGAAGTACCACTGGCTACAGAGGTAACAAAGGAGGGGCCAAGACCCACTAACACCAGGTTGTATCAGAATCATTCCTTGGGCAACATAGTTTTAACCATGACCACAGAAAGAACATTAAGGGCATTTTGTAAAACCATAATATGCTCTTACTGATAAATATGCTATCATGGGAGTCATATAGCTTAGTTTCTACATAATTATACATAAGATTGATATCTGGCTGAAAACCAGGAAACAAATAAATTGGGCAATGCCATATGCATTACTAATAAAATGCTTAAGCACATCTACTTTCAGCATTTAAAATTTATACAAACTAAAAATGTGGTACAAATGCTTAGGATTAGAAAAGGATCGATAATTTCAATATATAGCTTTCAAGTGGGCCTTGCAATGTTAAATCTAGTCATCACTGGCACCAATAGACTTTTCCTGGAGTATTAAGTTATTGCAGCAACTGGCAAACGATGTGAAGGGGCACTGGGAGGCTGCTGCAAGGTCAATGCCTAGAAGGAACTAAATATAGAAGAGTCTCAGGGAAAAGAGCAGTTGCAGTTCCTCTGCCACGAACATTACATGTCTTGCACAAGAGTCTTTGATGCAGATGGAACTGTTCAAGGAAAACAAATAATACCATGGGGCCAATCAAAAGAAATAAAAAGAAAGTAAGTTCACACAAAACAGAAGAAAACAGTGAACAGAAACCATCACACTACAACTTCATTAAGAATTTATGGTGTTTCAAATTAATCCTAAAGTCAGTTCACGTAAAAGAAAACAGCACAATCAATATCTATAGCTACATTTCTTATTATTTATTGGATGTTATGAGAAAATCTATGTGACAAGTTAAGATTTATCTAATAATACCTTGTATGGAAATAAATGCTTTGCATAATCTTTGTTCACCATAAGATCCACCCTTAAACTTGTTGAACTAAAATTTGAAACTTTTGGAATTAACTATTAGTGCAAAAGAACTGGTACAATTTTGGGTTTCACCTCAAATTTTATTTGGTACTGCTAGCAACCTTTATCTTAAACTTCAAACAATAATGTTTCTATTTCTCTCAAATAAAGCTCAAGATAAACCATTAATTTACAAATGATACAAGATTTCTAATCAATATGCAGTCTCAAATTGAACCTGTGTGTTCATATACAATGAACAAGTAAGTGTCTTTTATAAGAACCAAGCCATTGGGTTCACTCCAAGTCTTCCCTCTTTGTCACTTGAGTTTCTCTCCTTCTCATGCTATTCTCTTTCTTGCTCACACCTACAGCTTCTCATTCTTCTCTTCATGACAGAGGCTTCCTTTGTCCTATTTCATCTCCCACTACCCCTCCTCTATCAAGCAATCAAGCTCCACAATCACAAGGGTGTTCCCACCTTTTCTTTTCTAATTTTCCTTCTTTTGTGTCTGGCTGAAGGTTATCAGCCTTAGACCTAAATACATTCTTGTTTATGACATGGACATCCAGCTTCACATATAGCGACCCACTCAGTACCCTATAAAATTATATGGCTTAGCTAAACATTGCACTCAAATAATCACTTCTTAGATAAAACTCACATACAAATCATTTTGGAGAATCACAATCTTGTACCCATAAGAAAAACCATTCTTGAAATTAAAATATAATTTTGTACCTCAATACTGAAACAAAGCCTTCTGCCACGCATAGAAATTTACCCAAAAAAGATGCCCCTGTTATTCAGATATTTCCCAAATTCACACTGGCATCAAATTAGACATCTCATCAGTTTTAATCATAGCATATCTTGCAGACCCATGTAATAAATCAATCATCTTACAGCACCACATATTCAAGCCAAATACTCAGTATTTTGTTTTGATGGTTATATAATATGTTCCAGTCAACACTAAAGCTGGTTACTTAGTTAAAAGTCTCACTAGCAAGATAAGATTAATCTTTCTCATTCAACCCACTCCAAGGCACAAAAATTTTAAATAAATTCATAAAACTAAAGGCTATGTGAACAAAGCTCCCCAACAAAATTTAGTATTTGCAGAAATTAAAACACAGGTCTAATAAAAAGAACATGAAAAAAGTTATATCAACAAATTTCCAATCAACTGATCAAAACATAAGCATTCAATTGAATAAAGCAACTATTCTTTCACGACATCTAAAAATAAATCTTACTATCATCATTGTCATTCTCATTATCTAGCGTTGAATATTAAGCAGAGCTTTTGCTTCATTCTGCTCTTCCACCAAGTCTTTGGTCGCATACTTATTCAACAACTCCATCTTCTTCCTCTCAACCACCATCTTCTCGATCTCCTTCTCATCTGGCAATGGCACATGCACAACAAACTCTCTCTCCTTCTCAATCTTCTCCCTCTCCATGTCTCTCCTCCTCTCCTCCTCCACCACATCCTCTTCCCCCTCAAACAATAAATCCTTCAAAACCCCAACTCTCACCACTTCCCCACTCTTCACAGCCTTCTGCGCCTCTCTCCTTATCTCCTCCATCCTTCGCCACTCCTCCTCCGCATCTGCCCTCATTTTGGTTTCAGCAGGCCCCTCCACTCTCTCCAAAACCCCATCTTCATCATCTCTATACCCATAATAACTAGCATCAATCCTCTTATAAATATCATATCGAGTTCTTCTCTTCCTCAACTCAGGAGGCTTCTCAAACAACTCCCTCACACCTGGAAGCTTCTTCGCCGCCCCAAAATATCGATAACCCGGCCCACGCCCACTAGGGTTTGGAACATCAACAATGTTTCCGTCTAAATCCGTCATTTTCGCGGAATGTTTAGAGTAATTAGGCCCTCCAAGTTCCACGATTCGTCGCTCCCAGTGCGATTTCTCTCGAATTAGTTTGTTGATCTCGTCATTCAGGTCGCGGAGCCGGTGCTCCCCGAGGCCTTGGTTTTGAATCTCGGCGACTTTGCGGCCAATTTCGCGCATGATTTGCTGGCGCCATTTGTCGGCCTCGGCGAGATCACGGCACTCCGAGGCTAAATAAGGACGGCGCTCTTTCGGCTTCTTTTTTTCTTCCGCTTTTAGCGCGATGAATCGATTGAGCATGGATTGAGCTTTCTCTTCGTTTCGAGCCATGGCTTGGTTTCACAATTCCAACCCAAATTAGAAAAGGGAGAGGGTTTTAATGCAGAATCAGGGTTTTTTAACAGTTTCTTCCTACTGGATGTGGATCTCGGTTCCGATCGAAGTTTTTAAATTGAGGATTGAAATTATAATTTTTTTCCCCCATTATTACACTCGTGTAAGTTCTTTTGCAGGATGAAATCCAATGAGAGGCTTAAAATGGACAAAAACATTATAGAAATCTTCAAACTTCAAGTAAAATTTTTTCTTTAATTAACAAATTAAGAATTATTATCATATAATTTTTTTCAATGGCTAAAAAAAGCACTATTATCAAAAAAAATTTTACTATATATATTTCAAATTTTTGTTGATATCAAATACACAAAATTCAATATATATAAATATATATATGTATGTATGTATAAACACACTTCTTTTATGGGAAAATTAAAAAGTACATATATATAACATTTTGTTCGCCCAGGTTACCTTCATTTTGCAAATTGAAAACACATTAAAATTTGTGTATGTTATCTAATGATGACATTCCAACATAATTTTTTACCACTTTCTGAAATATAAAATGAAAAAAAAGTTAATAAATCAATCCTTATCATATATCAAATATTTTAGTGTAAAGAATAAAGGTTTTTTTTGATCGATTTTGTGTTTGTTTTAGTGACGATTTGGATGAAATTTTCTGTTGGATTATTTGTAAAATAGGTTTAAATTGATTTGAGGGTGATTGGATGCCAGAAAATGGGTGCAATACAATCGGTTGATGACAACACGTGATTTGTAACCATCACATGATCAAGTGTGGGCAAATAGGTTGGAATAGGGGGTTGTTTGCAACTTTTGAAAAGTTAAGGGTTCAAGAGAAGCCTAGAAAAATAGGGTTTTTTTTTTTTTTTTTACAAACTACAACAATTAATTACAAAAAATGAGGGAACATCGCCAATTCGGAAATTTAAGATTTGATGAAGAACGATACTTTAACGCACAAGTGTGTCATATGGATAAAGGATGTCACGTAGATTATTAGGACTTATTTGAGCGATAAGCAACAACGTTTATTTTGAAATGCATGTATTAAACACTTATTATAGTTCAAGGATAGTCAATTTAATAGAGTATTAATACACTTCGTTTTTCTTAAACAGGTAGTGAGGGGTAACTTTGAGGGTCCTAAATAAATGAGACAGATGTGCATTTTAGCCCTTATGAGGTCTCTCTTATCACAAGGCTTATAGTTAACCATTGGCTAGAGATGTAATAGTATTTACGTGGGATTCAAGGGTTTAGAATAAGAGATAAATATTTTAGGGGTCTATTATCTATTACTTACAGGGATTTGCATAACGTTTGGTAAGATAAAAGATGGCAAGTAGATGACGAAGACACCATGAAGATGACATGTTTGTACTTTCTACATTATGACTTATTAAAGACTAATATCATAAAAGTAATCCTTAAAAAAGTCTCGTATTTTATAGATGACATGGAGACATTTAATGTCTTAGGAAGTTGGGGTGTGGAAAATGACATTCAGATTGATGAAGGACTCTTCCGTTTCTATTTTCAGGTACGTGGTATTAATTTAATTAAGTATTACATGTAGTATGTTAATTGTGAATAACATATTTAAAATATTTTTAGAAGTTTAGATCTATGAGATGATTGATAATTTAGAAAACAAGGTGGATCTCATGAACATTTATACACTCTCTTGTATACTTCGGTGGAAGAAGTGACTGCCATAAAATGTGTAGATGTTGCAAAATGCATGGATTTATATAACTACCAAATTTCTTTCATTTTTGTTCTTAGGCATGCAACAAATTTTTTGTCGTTATTCCCTCGTATTTCACTTGAAAATTCGCTTGTCATTATGGGAAAAAAGGTTAAGGTTTATTGTTTCATTCTTAAATTGTATAGCTTGGAGGATTCAATGGTTTTGTTATTAAAAAAATATTTCAAGATTTGAAGGTATGTTATCGTTTAAAATTTTGATTTAGGTTTAAATATAACAGTTGTGTTGATTTTTGAATTACGAATATGGTTGGAATTGATATAGTTGGAAAATATTTGCATGAGATTGAATTAGTTTTTAGTCAATTTGAGAAATAATTGAAATACTTGTGCATTTCATCACTTGACATAAGTTCATCGGTTGACATATTTGCATTTCAACCACCAAACATAAGTATAAAGGTTTCAAAACAGGGGGTAATTGTTATTTTACCAATCTTGAATTTAGGGTTGATTAGGCATGAGGGTGTAGGGATTTTTCCCATAATTAATAATATTTAATCAAAGTAAAAGCGATGGAATATATGTACAAAAAGATGAGAAAACTTGATCTTTAATCAATGGTTAATCATACATATAAATTTAGAAGGTTAGAAACCTTTATACTTATGTTTGGTGGCTCTTTCTCATTGAATTTGTCTCGAATCCATCTTAATGTTTTCTTTGTAAATTTTACGAGGATTTGTTCGTCTACACAAGGGTTGTATGATGACAAGAGGACATATAAGTGCGAGTCTAAGAATATATGAATAAACTATTAAAGAAAAATTGGCAAATTTTCTTCCCAGACAAAGCAAGAGAAACAACAAGAGAGAGATTTTCTTATGAAATCACAAGGTCGGTTAGGGTTATAAAAATAACATAAATTTATATCCTAACCCTAATTATCCCTGTATATATTCCACCCTAATTCAAGCTTAATAATATTAATTAAGCTTAATAATTAATTTGAGTTTTAATTATGTTTTAAATATAATTTCAACTATCAAAATTCATAAATCTAACGTAATTAATTCTTTGTGCTATACACTCCAATATATTAAGTCATAGCAATACCCTCTTATGTGTGATTTGTCTAAATTATGGGTTTTCTAATATATTGAGAGTGAATAAAATTCATAAATTTAAAATGAACTAAAACCTAAAGATAACTATAAAAGAAAATCATAGTGTGACATATTTTTTTATTGATTTCTTCATTTTTTAACATTATTGATGATTTTATTTAGTGTTAAGCAACTAGAATCAAAGATCCATTGTGATTGAGTTCAAAAAATTGAAATAAAAATCATTGAAATGATCAAGGAAGATAACATTACAATAGAATGTTTGACATTGAGAGAACCACTAATCAGTCTCTTGATTCATTATGTATTGTATTGTATTTGCTTAAGAAATTCTACAAATCCTCTAGTTCATAATTTCCTTCTGAGTTAGTCACTTCTATTATTCTTGCACCTATAAGAGAATAGAAAATTTGGGTCTACCTATCTTTTATCTTAAAATTCAGTGAGATGGTAAAACATCATTTTAACTATTTCAATGCTTTCCAACATCTTTTTTTTTTAAACAAAGAATTAACCTGAACCAATCACCCTTAACATTTCATCTATATACACCTTTTGACCAAATTAGTTGAAACAACTAGCCCCTTAACTACTCCACTAAGTAAGATCAAGAGTCTAATCCTGATATAGGATTGAAGAGGCTTGAACCCATGTCTTCCCTTCCTTGGCCATGCATAAGCACCTCCTTCTCTATCCTTTAGGCTACCCCTTGGGGCTTTCTGACATCTCCTTTGATCAAGAAGAAAAACTGATATGTTTTTACCTTTGTAACTTATCAACTACTATTAAAACACTCAATAAATCCAACAACTATCAAATACCATGTCATTTTCCAATTCATATGCGCTACATTTCAAAGGTCTAAGAGCATTCCTTTTTGTAAAGAAAAATAGTGAAGATCGAGTGTTTTATCAACTGTAAGCTTATGGAATTTTTTATTTTTAGTGGACTTAAAAGTATATCCTCTACCTTGGATGTAGGATTTCATTTAAGAAATCATAACCGAGTGGTGTTGGAGCCACTACTGAACACTTTCTTGTGCTTTCATGTTTTCTCTTTGTGCTTTTGTCTTTTGTTTCATTGTACAAGGAAAATCAATCAATAAAGAATTGTTATGGTGATAAAGATGTGCCAAACAAGAACTGATATTAAAAGAATTGATAGAAAAAATGGATTTTAACATTTGAAGGAAAAAGATACAAGCGGTATTGGTTCGTCAGAGGTGTGCCACAACTCTCTATGGAGAATAAGCTCTTCCTGAAGACATGTCTTCATCTGACAACATTGAGGAACTTGAAACTACTTAGAGCCTCTTAAAATAGCACTTACATGACAATGTGTCAAGACAATTTGATGAGGAAGACATTGGCACTAAAGTTTGGCTGAAACTGGAATCCTCATATCTAACTAAATTATTGACCAACAAAATATACTTAGAAGAACAACTCCTTGGATTTAAATGGACTGAAGCAGAGTGTGTGGCATTGACTAAACTAATAAAGTAGGATTCATGGCTTAAGGGAATTACCAAAAAGCTTGGTTTGGTAGGATGCAAACTAGTGTTTTTTGGTGATTCACAAAGTGCAACACATCTCTCAAAGAATAATGCCTTCCATGAGTGAACAAAACATATTAATGTGAGACGGCATTTTATAAGAGATGTTTTGGCCAATAGACGAGTCAAGGTAGAGAAAATTTCATCAAATAAAAGTCCTATTGATGCGTTGTGTTAGTGTTTGTAAATAAGTTTAAGTACCCAAAATTGGTTGTGGTGTTTTTTAGTTGTAGGTTCATGAGGTTTTATTAGATTTGTTCCTTCTGTTTGTCTCTTGGGTTTGCTAGGGTTTTAATCTTTTTCAGATTTCTTTGATCTGGCTATTTTTTGGTGAGAAATTTTGCTGTAATCTCTTATATTTCTCTATGTCAACTGTGTTGTATAGATCGATTATGAAGATCAAGTGTCTTATTAACTGTAAGCTTGTAATATTTTCAGTTTCTAATGGGCTAACCAGATGATATCTTCTCCCTTTTTTGTAGGATTTCATTTAAGAAATCCGAACCAAGTAATTCTCAGTATTTGCATTTTCTTTACAGTTCTTGCATATTTATATTCTTATATGTAATACGTAGGTCTAAATCTCTACCAATTTTTAATCTTAGTTCCCATATTCTATTTTAGTGACAATTAAAATGTAATCTTATGTTGTAAAAGCATCTTATATTATTCTTTAAAATAAAATATAGCAATTGATATAATATAAAGAGAAGATTTATTTCAATTATTTTAAGTTCTTCATGAAGAAAATATCTGTGAAATATCACTGATGATTCAAAATATTTATTATTACTTCACATCAATTCAACCTAGAAAGGACAAGTTCGGTGGAGTCAAAAAATGAATAACATAAATGTTAAATTAAATGTATGGACTCAGCCCATCCAAATCATACAGGGTTGCATGCTGCATATGGGATAACTGGGTCAAGACACATTGAAAAAGAGAAAACGAATAACATGTTTCCAATTATGCAAGTTGAGTAGGAGAAGGTAAATCCATTATTCGAGGGTTTTTGTTTCGTTAAAGTCCTGAGCTAAAAAAAAAACACTTAAATTGATTAAAAAAATATCATTTTGATTAATATACGAGTTTAAATTTGGGTTTAGGCTTGTATCTTTATTGTCAAATCAAATTCGAATTTATCTCAGTTTAAATCTTAACTTAATTCTAATTCTAAATGATGGCAAAGAAGGGGAAGGTGTTTCTCATAATTTAGATATGAAGAGTTAATATTCCCCACCAGCTAGCATGCCTAACCCAATAATAATTTAAACAAAGGGACATGACTTGGCTGTGCCATCCCTTTCAATAATTTTATTATTATTATTCATTGAAACAACAAGGCCAAGTGTGGTTGTTTTCATTTTAATACACCAAAAAAATAAATAAATAAAATGGGTGCTTGTGTCTTCTTGTTTCCAATTTCCATTTTGATTTCACCACAAAATGGTGTACTTGATAAGACCCTCTCACAGTAAAAATGGCATCTTTGTTATTAAAAAAAGCATAGATATTCCAAAGTCTTTAAAAAATAATAGAGGGGAGGAGAAATGGTGCATTCACAATAATTAATTCTGCAAGTAGAAACAATTTGTCAAAGATGTTGAACATGGCTGGCTCAGACACACACAGCTTTCAAATCTGTCCAAATAGATGCAAGTTTGGTGCACATTATGAGAAAAAAGTTCTTTTGTCCAATTGCATTAACAATTAATTTACTATGAGTTAGAGTCATAGTGACAACTAAGGTTTTATTCCTAGGGACAAAATTTTTATGGTCCATTATTGGTGGGCCAAATTTGCCTCACATTTATACATTAAATTTTGATTGTTCATTCTTTGTAATGTCATGTCATATCATATCATGTCTCTTTCAGTATTGGAATTACAACTTTTTGAAAATGGGGCATTGAAAATTTTCCACAGAAAAAGGGTAAATTATTGATGTTTACCTCTTTTAAAAACATAAAAAAAATATATATATTAGGTTTTGATTAGGGTCTAATTTGGAGTCTATACACTAACTCCTATATAAATAACATTCTTGATAAGGATTATGATTTCATGGGAATGGACTTCAAAATATTAAAATATGTGAAACTATAATTAGTGTCATCCAATCACTGAACATGTTCCATCAATTTATCTTTCTATTCATAATGGGAATCCATATATTATTGTTTAGATATCACATGTACCCACTTACCTCAACCAAATAGCAAAAAAGATTTGAGTGGTTAGCTTTTGCTTCAATGGATGCCAAATAATGAAGATCACTATTCAAAACACTTTAACATAAAGTGGGCACAATGATTTTACCCAAGATGGAGGAATTGGGTCTGAAACCATAAACCACAATATCCCATTATGGGATGAGCAAGATCTGATGGTCTTAGCAAAAGTTAGTGGGAAAGGGTGATGTTTACACTTATGTATTCAAAACCTAGAAACAAAAAAAGGAAGGTTGCAAATAGTTTTTGTTCCTTTAACTCTTTTTGTGTTTCTTTATCTATCAACTCTTTTCAATGTTCCACTTCATAATGGGGTTTCCTAGATTCATATGAGCAATAACTTGTGTCTTTAGCTTTAGCCTTACTCCACCAAAACCAAATCTATGGCCTTGTAAAGAAGACTCATGCCACCTCATTGAAATTCCCACATAAAGGCAATAAAAAAAATAATTGATTTTGTGTTAGCAAGATATGATCTCTAGGTGAATGACTTATACTATTTTTTTTTTTTTAATTTTTCTTTTGGGGGTTTGTGGATTCTTATCTTGACCCACCATACCTTTCCAAAAGAAAATTATATTACCCATTACTCTTACATGATAAAATGAGAATGTGCATTGTTTACAAGAGAAGCATCATCTCATCCACATCATCAAAGCTAAAATTAGGTTTCCATGCACCCAAAACATTGCTTCATCCTCTTAACAAGCGCCCCATATGTACATTTGATTTAGACTTTATTATCATTTTTATTATTTTCTAAAAACAATTATCTAAATACAATCCTGAAAACTTGAATTAGTTGTTTTCTCCACTTATGGTCACTTACACTTTTTCAAGTTCTTTGAATTATTAGAAGGCTTTAGATAGTTTTGTTTTGAAGAGCAGTGACTAACACTAAATTGGGAATAGTAGAATGGGTCCTGCCACAATTCTAATTTGACCTATATATGTTAAGATGTGATAGATTTTGTCAAGAGATGACTTATGATGTTGGTATGTGGGATCTAACATTAAAGAGAAAGAAAAAAAAAAGCAAACAAAATCAATTGTTAGATGGAGTTGTACATGAGTGCTCCCTTTCACAAGAGAAGAAAGTTAGGGTTCCCATCATGGCCCCCAATGCCTTTGATTGATTGAATCCATTTCATATTCTATGCTTTTGTACTGTCCCATTTTTATTTTACCTTACAAAAGCAGCCCCACTTCAAGTCAAATTTTGGAATGTGAATATGAATATGTAGATGTGATTTATGTCAATAAAATCAAAAAATCTTATGTGTCACATTTCCCATCTCTCTCTTTTTCTTTACCTTCCACCAAGCCTCAACTCAACTCAGCATCTTTCAATCAAAAAGTTCAGAAGTACCATGAATACTATAATTTTTATCCCTATTTTGCATAGAAGATCTCCACTTAGAATATAGGTAAAGTAGATATCTCCTAATCCCCATCACCCACTTATCATATTCTATTATTTTTATTAAATCTTGAATTATCCATTAACAAAATTTATTTCAATATATTATTGCATTAATATATCAATATAATTATCTAATCATACAATGATATATTATTTGTATGAATACATAAAATAAATCAAAAAATTATATAATATAATTTTATTGCTTTTACAAATGTGGGTTGCAAGATTAATAAACTTTTAGAAATTGCCATTATAAATGTGGATTGGGTCAAGTGTTCAAGTGTCAATGTCTTCATGGTTGGCATAGTATTTGGTTGGTGCCTATTAGTGTATACATGACAATGAATTCAAGAGTGGGTTAATTATAGTGTCAAGTAATTTTATATAATTCAGTTTCTTGAGAGAGAAGAAGAATAAATTTTAATAAAAAGAGATGACCCACATGAAGTGGAAGTATGATTCTATAGAAGCATTGAATTTATTGTATAAACTTACCCTTCACTTAATATTTTCCACCCAAGGTTGGATGAAATCATAAATTGTCATTCCTTAAATTTAAAAAAATTTTAAATTTTCATTGGTTTATTAAATTTATTAACAAATTTTATTAGATTTTTTATAAATTTGATGAAAATATAAAAATATATTTAAATTAAATAATATTTCATCTTTAAAATTTTATTAAATATTTTTAATCTAATTTATATGAATGAATTACAAATAAAAATAAAAAAAATATTATTAGCATAAATATAGAAAAAAGTGCCAATATATTTGGGTTACACTTTAATTTTTTGAAATTTGAAGAGGTTTTTGAAATTTGAAAATTTTTTGAAAACTTAAAAATTTTAATATATTCTCCAATAATTTCAAAAATAATAATTACACTCTAAAAAGCACAATAATATAATAGAATTTTAATTTTACTATCTTTTAAAATATTCATTGTTGTAGACACCTCAATATTTAAAAAATGGGCACCTACAAATTTCTTTAATTTTATAGAATTCAAGGGATTGATTATTATTTGAGATAGGTTGATGAGAATTTTCGATTCATTTAAAACTAAAACATTAAGATGGAATTGTTTTTTTTTTAAATTTAATTTTGTATCTAATTATTTTAATTACCTAAAAATAGCAACAAAAAATCGTTCCTCTAATAACCAAAATAAGCAAATAAATCATAAATTTCATATATGCCCAATTAAGTTTTTCGTAAATCATGGATGAATAGAATCTGAATTGTTTGAATTCAAATCATACGATTTAAAATTAAATTTTTTTTAATTAAATATAAAATTTAAATTATTAATTTAAAATCGATCTCAAACTAATTATTTAAAATCAAATTAATTTTAAACTGTTCGTATTATCAGAGAATCAAACCTTAAACGAAAGGCGCAAAAATAATGAAAAAGTAAGAGAGGAATAAGATTCAAATCAGAATCACGTGCTGCGAAGGGCATGCCGGTCATTAAGGGACAAATGGTCCATGATTTTATGGGGCCCACTCAGGCCCCAAAATCCTATGACACAAAATCTCCCCTCCCCATTTTATCCTTCTCTTTAAATGCTAACTTCCGCTTCTTTTCTGTTTCTCCATTTATTTCACTTTCAATTAGTGGACCCACTTAAATTTATTAAATTAAATTAAATTAAATAATAATTACACAAAGGTAAAACCATTAGTTTAATGAATTAATTGCACTATTAGAAGTCCCATAATTCCGCACCGTCAAACACGGTCTCCAAGTGGTCACTTTCATTCATCGCCCTAATCTTAGCCGACAATACATTTGTTTAACTAACGTTAATCTTGATTAATTATTAATAATTATCACGATTAATTTTTAACATTGACTCAAGAGGGACAGGCGAACATGACAAGGACGCGCCTCGTTTAACCACCAACGCCCCTCCATCGGACTCGCAACGACACTTGCACGCTAAATTGCGCCACCCGTCCGTTGCAGATGTCCGTCCGCAAAGACAAAGGCGTCTTTTTCAATGAAAGCAAAGTTTGGATAAAGTCGATGTCTATGATACGCAACAGACGGTTAGACTTTTTCCAACTTTTTTTTTGGCCTTTTCGGAAATATCCAGATTCCGACTTAAGCATAATTAATTAATTAACTTTAGTGAGGCCGCGCTGTAGCGCATGAGATGGAGGAGAGTAGGGTGGGTCAGTGCCACTACTGCAGAACAACAGCGACATTTGCGCGCGTCCGACGTGTCAGCTTTTGCCTCACACCTGTCGCTTTAACCTTTACTCGTTGACTCCACGCTTCTTTGTCTGCCGTGATTTTCACGCATTAATAACAATGTTAATCAACTCTAGGCTGCTCCGTCGTCGTTTTCACAGCCAGATTTTAGAAACGAATGCAGGAGAATTGAAAACGAAAGAAACGTGTTTGTTTCTCGAAACGTTTCGTGATTTTTTTTAATGTATATTGACGGTTTTTTTTTTACGACATGTTAACATGGACACTACCGTTCTTAACGGATTTACAAACGGGGCAAGTATGAAGGCCCAACCCGCAAACGGTACACAGACACAAATGCCTGCAAGGCAAAAGCAGCACACAGGCCTCTTCCTTCTCACAATTCCGACATATTCCGATCGTACTTTCAGCACCGTCCAGCCGCCCTCTCTCCTCGTCACCGTCGCAGCTGCTGCCGCAACATGACTGAGCGTCATCGATAACCTCGTCTTGGCAAACAACTCCTGGTGTACGAACGTCCTTGGCCTGAGTGGCGGTGAGAACTTGCTCTAAGTTTGAACGTAAAGCAATGGCCGTGGCCTCGTTGCTCTGCGCCAAATCTCGCCAAAATTTATTCTCTAAGCATAAGGATTTCACTCTTTCCTCTAACGCCCAATTCAATTTCCCAATCTTTTCAATTTCTTCTTCTTTTGCTCTTACTTTCTTAATTACACTCTCTTCAATGGCGTCCAATATTCTTCTCGCTTGTCTCTTTCTCCTTTCTTCAATTTCCATCTTCACTCTCTCCATCTAAATAGATTTTACAAACTTAGAATTAGCATTATATCACAAATAAAATAAATAATAATCGCATGAAATTTTTTTTAAAGATGCTTACGTGTTGAGATATGATGCGGTCGAGATCGAAATGTTGTTCTTGGATCTGAGGGGAGATATCGTGGCCGAGGAAGGAGAAGGGCGCGGGGGTGCAATTTTTGTGAATTTGATTTTGGAACGATGGAAAAGAAAGGAGAGGATTTAAGAAGTCTCTTGAACGTTTTCTTGATTGAAAAAGGAGATTATTGCTATTGTAGTTGTACGTTAAAGAACTATCAGATTTAATGACTGGTTTTTGAGGGATTGTGTCGGAGATGATGGAGGAGCCGTAGACGATGGCGGGTAGTTGAAGAGTCTCAGTTGCTGTTATGCCTGATAATGGTAACCCATATCCCATCTGAGTATTACAAAAACTTGCGTTTGCTTCAATGGGGTTCATCATTTCCCTGCAAATTCATATCCCAACACAGTCCTTTCAGATCAAGAAATCATCGAACAAAACATGTTTATATAATCCCAAAGACAAAACAAAAGAGATTATCAAATTATGAAACAAACAAACCTGTTTCCTAAGAGTTGAGGAGGGAGAGGATTATGATGCCGGGCTTCAACAGCCATGGATGTTGCGGAAGGATTGGTTTTGATTAACAGAGAGAAACTGTTTCTGCTATGCGTTTCGTTCTTTCCAGCTTGTTTGTTTGCGAATTTGAGTTCAGCTTTGGCTTTCGAGGGGAAGAATTAAAGAGGAGGACAAAATGGCATGCATCAGAGGGTGGCTAGTGTGGATGGAGATTTATTTAGGGTTTGGTTTAGAGAGAGAAAATGGAAACAGACAAAATCTTAGTGAGAGAAAAAGTAAAAAATATTATCGATAAAGATGAAACAACAAAGGAGAGATCATTGTGATTTAACAGCGTAAGGGCATTTTTGGCATTAAGATTTTATAACTCTCAAGCATGGCATCTGCCACGTGTACCAGCTACCACGCAGGCACAATTGTCTCTCCTCTTTTTTTACGATTTTAATGTCCTGAGCAACGTAATGACAGTGGGGTCCACTTGAACACGTGTTGATCAAGGTAAAAAAACCGAGGACAGTGGCCGCGTGAGACCTACCACCGTGTGATGGTGGGCCCCGTAAGATAAAAATAATTTATGAAATAGAAGTTACGGAGCGGCAGTTGGGTGGGGAAGGTATTGGTAGTTTCTTAACTTTAAATTTTAATTTCAAAAAACAAAAATAAAAATAGAAAAAAAAAAAAAGGAAAAAGAAATTTGACTTAAATCACTGCCGTTTCTCGCGTGGGAGAAGTTTCCTGTGTTTGCCACGTGGATTACATAATTCATAATAATTATTAGGAAAGCGATACGCAATCCTATTTCAAAACAAAATTTATAAAAGTCAAAAGTAGTTCTTGGTGCATTGAATTAAAGTGATTTTCTTGGCAGTGGCGTTTAATTGATTGACTTCAGCCCTCATTTAAGGCCTTTTTTTTGCTAATCACGTATATTTTAAGGCTAAATTGCTATTTTTCATGTTAAAATGATATATTTATTTATTTAATTAATTAAAAATGTTAAAATTTTATCTATTTTTATATTTATTATTGAAATTTATTATAAAATTAATTAATAACTTACTTATAAAATTTTATTATACATTTTTACTCTAATTTATATAAATTTTAATTAAAATTTTTACTTACACAAATAAATGTGTTAGTAATATATTGTTATATATTGAAAGTAAATTATAATTTTTAAAAATTTTAGAGCTGTTAATAAAATTTTTAAAAGGATTTTTGAAATTTAAAAAAAAGTATGAGTATTTTTAAAATTTTAATAAACCCCTTGATAGTTTTAAAAGTAATAATTACATCTTCTAAAAATACGATAAATTAAGGATATAAATATCATCATAGTCATCAATCTGGATTATCGTTATGACTGATAGAAGTATTTGGAAACCTTCACTTTTCCCTTGCGATATTTTTGTTACTAAGTGAAACGCATGTATTTGCTTGTTTTCCTTTTAACCTTGCAAACCTGCTTACAGATTTCATTATCTCCTTTTGAATAAAACTGACACTCTTTACAATTATCAAATAAACATCGCTAAAAACAATCAACCAAAGATTATAGTAGCATCCATACAAACACAAAGGTCGCAAGGCAATAAAATGCCACCACATTATTTCCATTCACTAGCTTTCAAGCTTCCTAATTTCCACTTGTAATATATAATATATGGAGGGTTATTAATTTAAATAATCAAATTTAAAAACAAAATACAATTTTATTTATTTCTTTTCCCTTTTTTGTGAATCTAATAAAAAATTCCTAACCACATGGGGAACATGCAGTAGACATTATAGTCAAATAGATAATTTTCAACCAACCTCATGCATAGACATGTGTACTTGTTTGATATTATGTGTATCAACTATATTCATGTGTAGCTACGAATTTTGACATCGTCAATGTTTTTTAACGATTTTAACCTATTTTGACAACTAAAATGGACGAAACGATAAGTAGATAGGTGTATTTCATGTTGAGTATAGTATAATATAAGAAACATAGATATTTAGTACGGATTTAGTCCAAAGAATGGATAGGAGTTCTGATTCAAACTTTTCATCCAAATTTTAACATTATATGTGGAATTTAATGATGTTTATCATTGGGATCATGTTATAAGAAGTCCAAATAATGAAGCGAAATGAATTGGGTAATGGATAAGGTCATTTCTTGGTTGAATGTGCAATATGCACAATTGTGCGTTGCCACATATAATCTAGGTTCACCACCCACGAGCACACATGGTAACACAAATTGAAGATCAGAGGGTAAAGTGAAAATTTTAAAATTTTCAACAAGTTGAAAAATCAATTTTTAGGGATTTTTTTTTTTTTTTTTTTTGCAACTTTTCAATGTAGTGGGGGTGTGGAAAGGTGGCTAAGTAAATTTGATCAAAATTTATAATTGAAATACCAAATTTACCCCTAGCAACTCATCATTTTCTATATAAACACAATAACCTTCAACATTTGAAGCATATAATTCTCTTAAATCTCTGAAAGTCTCATTTTGTCAAAATTGTGACATCAAATGTTTCAAAGCAGCAGAAAAAATTCATTATTTAAGTTTATACGTATTTTTAGTAAGAATCTAATTTTTGTTTCATTTAAAGGGCTTAGGAGCTTTAGTGATAGAAATGATAAATATGTGAAGTTTAATAAAATTGATGATAAATAGAGAGTAAATGTTGATATATTGATACAATGGTAGAGGTTTAAGTGATATAAATGATAAATTTATAGATGTGATAAAATTAAACATATATATAGGATAAATGTTAATACGTTAATACAATGGTGAAGGTTTTAGTGATAGAAATTATAAATCAATGAGTTTTATATTTATTTTTTAATTATCTAAATTAATATCCCAACTATTTATAGATGATAACTGTATACGATGTTTTTGAAATTAGTTCTTGTTTCTAGCTTCACTTATCTAGTTAGAGTTTCGATATTTAATTTAAGAGTAATAAAGCAATCTTCATGCATTTAAAGATGGTTAAGTGGCTTTTAATTAAAAATAATTAAATAATATTTCATATCATCCATTTAAGGTTATCACCTAGTTTGTAGATAATAGTTTATATTTGTAATATTACTCTTAATTTGATGGACTAAATGAAAATTATTCACTAATTAACAAATTAAATTCTTAATAAAAGAGAATAAAAGGGATAAACTATGTTTCTCATAAAAATTGAGGTGGGAAATTAATTGAGATAACCTCAGGGACTGAATAACTTCTTTTAAATGTGCAAGTTTGAAGGTTAAGATTTGTATTAATGAAGTATTGAGATAAAAAAGATTAGAAAGAAAGCAGTTGAGATTATTTAAGCTAAAAATTCTGAAACTTGAAGATGAAAGGAGAGATAAAGAAGAGTTACATTATGAGATGAGATAAAGTGAAAAGTAGGGAAAAGGATTCTCATTCAATTCACCTTTCTTCTTATGTATCTTTCTTTCTTTACTATTGCAATCTCATCAACTCATCATCCATATCCTCCAAAGGATATACTTTGGTTTAACCACCACCAAAATCTAAAAAGTAAAGTTGATGCGGGAAAAACGAAGGAAAATGATGGTAAAAGATACTGAAACGGAGGGCTGAGGTTAATCTATTTTCCATGCATGTACAGATGACTAAAAAAAGAAAACAAGAAAAGGAACATGTTGGTATACTAAGAGAGGCTCATCTCATGTGTGTTTGTTCTTCCCCTCTTTTCAGGGCAATTATTTTTGTATCTTCACCTGAGGTGGTGTTATCTTTGCTTTTTCCTTTTCTCTCTTTCATTCAACCTCTAAAGGTTAAGTTTTTGTTGTTGTTTTATTGATTCAACATGTGATATCCACCATTTTCCATTTTCACTCTCACATTGTGGGAATCTCAATCTCTCTTTATTTCCTTGACTTTCTTTTTCTTCTGGCACTCTCATTCATCTCCTCCACAAACTTCTCATACCCATCTTTGAATTTAGTCACCTCCTCATTCTTCTCATTATTTAAACAAATTTCCTTTAAATACCTTAAACTTTAAGTTAATACAAAGACCCCCTTATAATAACAAGAGTCATAGTAACACATATGGGTTAATATTATAATTAATACTATGTGTACTTAAAATTAATATTAATTTGAATATATATATATATATATTCAATATATATATATATATATATATATATATATATATGTGTGTGTGTGTGTGTGTGTGTGTGTGTACATAATTTTATTATTATAAAAAATTTGAAAACTAGTTGAGGCTTCCTATGTTAAAAAAAAACTATGATAAAGGGTACACAATACTTTCTAAATATACAGATTGTTGAAAAATTAAATGATAATCTAGAAAAGTTTAAGATGATAATTAAAGTTATTAACTTTTATTGAAGTTGAATATTATGGAAAATAAATAAATCTAACAAAAGAAAACAAGGGTTGCATTGATAATTTCAAAGCTATCAGGATGTTGCATTAAAATTACCAAAATTGAGTTGATTAGGTGATAATGAAATAAAGAGATGGAAATCATGGAGGAGAGGTTCAAAGAAGTGTCCAGTTGATGATGAAGAAGGTTCCCCAGCACAGGAGAAAGCAACACTTTTGTAATCTTCATGATATAATTATTGCATTATCTCATAATAAAGTTGGTAGGGTTGTGACAGTACTGAAAGGTATGTTTCTGAGGATGGTTCAGTTGAGCTATCATTATTTCTTCAGTTGGAAACATACCTTGCTTGTATTCAGGATACTTAAAAAGAGGTGGTCGACCCTCTGGATTTCTCAGTTTAAAAAGAGGAGGAATCTGAGAAATCCAAACTAATAATTCTATCTTAAAGTCTATTTAGACTAAAGGGTTTGGGGTTGAAATTGAGTTGTAATTTGAGTTGATTTCATTCCCATTTCATTTCACAATCTATTGACAAAAGCAAAAGTTGGAAAATAATGAGTGAAAAAGGTTGGAAAGTTGAACAATCAGAGCCAAAAATGCGACATTTTCCAAGCAAACTGATTTATTTTATGTAGTTAAAAGGGTTCCATGTGCAAACTCCCAGTTCTGTTTTTGGATTTCTCATTTCAAGGGCAATTTTTTTGTCAAAATTATCTGGCTGCTTTCACATTTCTTTGTTATTATTGCCCATTGGTTGATTTTACCTGCCCACATTAGGAGGGGTTGGGCTGGCCTTGATCTAGGCTAACCCTAGTTTTTGACTCGTTCTATAAAATTATGGGTTCGGTTAACTTTGTGGTAAAAGAGGTTGTATCGAAATTTCATAAGTTAGTTTGATCCAATATGGTATTATAGAAAAAAAAATTAAAAAATTTAAATTGACTCAATATTAAATTTAGAAAATTATGTTTTATAATGAAAAAAACATAAAGAAGCTATAGTATAATAAGAAAAGAAAAAAAATAAATTTATTTATAATATGTTAATTGAATTGCTAGAATTAATCATATCTATACACAAGAGTTGAAAACTTATGATTTGATACAAACTTGAGCCTCTTATTTATAGTGGATGAAAAAAATTGTTGAAGTATTTCTTTTAAATGCGAGGCTTTTACACCTCACACATAATAAATAACTTTATTTTTTCTAATCATAAATATTTTTTATATTAGAAAACATAATTCAAAAAATTAATTAGAAAAATTAAAAAATAAATTAATGGACATGCCTACAAAAGCATGCGGATCAACTCATCAAAGTTTAGATATACACGATCTATTAAGAGCTCAAAAGGCTTTAGCTTTTGCCTTTCAATTAAGCCAACTCAACCCACAAAACTTGTCAATTGATGGGTCTAAACATGATCCGATATAAAGACACGATGAACTATATCAGCACCAATCCAACACAGCCTACTATCATGTCTAATTTAACCTTTATTGAGAAAATTTTTGAATTTATTTGTCAACATTATTATTTAATGCTACTTACCTTTCTATTTCTTGTTTATCATGCCACAATCTTCTTAGTTTTCAAATCCAAACCCTACAAATTATAAAGTTAATGATATGAGGGACTACTTAATCGACTTTGAGTTACTTTTGTCGATTGAATTATTTATTTTAAGTCAAAATATGTTAAAATTAGAAAGTTTATCTTAATAATTTAGACTATAAGATTTAAACAATATTAGACCCAAACCCATAAATTTGCAATTAATTATCTGTTTATTCATAATCTATAAATCGTACATAATTAATAAAAACTCAACATTAAATTAATTATACATTTTAAAGCTATGGTTACCGTGCAATTAAATTTTTTTATCATACTAATATATCATCAAGGCTAAAACATACAAATAGTGTTGAACTCAATTATCCTTAACTTATAAGAAAACTATTGAATATTATTAAACATAGGCACTGACCCAATCCCACCATGACCATAGATTTAATTGATTGTAGTCATCTGTCAAATAGCATCATGAAATCTCTTTTCTTCTATCAAAGAGTAATGAATCTTATGTCATCCAGTATGGTCTTGATACACTTCTTGACGTAGTAAATAACAACTGTATTAATAAGCTTAACAAGAAGGCTACTTTAAGTTAATGTCAAACTAGGTCTATGGTGGATGACAGACTTTAGTGATCTCAAGTTTAGAAATCACATGAATTATCATCCATTGGAGGATCTATTTCATAGACATTAAGGTTACCATTTATGTGAAATCTTTTGACTGGTAAGTTTGGTGAATATTTAGTTAATATACACTCATATGTTGCACTTGGTTGTCACTAACAACCTTGAAATGTGACATTTATTATTACTTTTTAATAGAATCGTTAAATACAATGAAAGCTTTATTGTGTTATTTATGTCTAAGGTTAGGATATTATTAAGGCTAATCAATTTATACGTTGATTCTCTTGTCACGGTTCTATCAACCAAAGGATATTCATTAAAGACATATATAGATAAATTCATATGTAGAAATAGATGAAAAAAAAACTTCAATTATTAATATTAAAGCATGATACATTATTTGAATTGAATTGCAAATCTAGTCTCAATGATTGGCTATATAGCACGAACTTTAACAATCTCCTATTACACTATAGCCCAATCAATTATATGTCTAATACCAAATGACATTATGTTTCCAACATGTTTTTACTATGATAGAAGTTTAGTCAGTAGGTCAACTACATTATCATTTGTATTAACTTTGCATATCTACACATATCCACACTAAACAATCTCTCTAATCAAGTAAAGTCGTCTAAGAATATGTTTAGGATATCGGTGGACTGTAGCTCTTTAGCTTAAGCAATAACACTTTTATTGTCGCAATACAACTCTATTGAATCAACAATACTCGAAACCACCCCAAGTTCTACTTTGAACTTCTTGATTCAAATTGCCTCTTTAGCCACATCTGATTTTGCATTGTACTCAACTTCGTCATAGAATCTACTCCAGTGCTTTGTTTGGAGCTTTTCTAATTGACTGGAGTAAAAGTTGGAAAATGAGAAGGGAAAATGGTAAGAGACCAGCTAAACAAGTATTGAATGTGTGTTTATTTGAAGGAAATAAAAGATTATTTTGGTAATTTACCTTTTATTACTATTCTATTGTCAAATTGATATGGTACTTTCTTCCTACACATTAAAAGACTGCTTTGATAATCTTTTAATAAATTTAATTTAAAATGTTAATTACATTTTATTTAATACATTAAATACATTTAATCGAAATTTTATCACAATATTCTTTCGTTCCTATCAAGAAACATATTAATTATTTATATATATCAATCTATCAAAACACATTATTAATTTATACACATTAATCTTTAATACAATTTATCTTTCTAATAAAATTTTAATTTTAGTAATAAAAAATTCTCCAAGCCAAATCAGGCAATATGTAAGTATTTGACAAAACCTGTGGGAGACACGGTATTTCTAAAGATTTTGGTCAGACAACAACAATTCATGCGCTTACTTCACAAAGGGCTGTTTATTAAATTGAGCGTAAAGCAATAGTGTTTTCTCTCTATTGTGTTGTACCTTTGTTCTTCGTGTTCTTCAATAGCACTTTGTTGCGCGAATGATCATATGTATAATTTCTATATCACAGTTAGTCAAGCTAATGATAATACTTAAAATCAGTCTATCAGATGAGAGGTATTGTAGAAGAAGTGGAAAAAATGTGCGAGTAGCTACAGAATGCATATGTAACTGTTGTACTTCCTCCTCTATGACTTTGTTTCTGACAAACTAGGATGTTCCAAATACAATTGCACATTCAAAGGGCCGCTGTTCATTGACTTGATAGGAGTTATTAGTGGAGGTTGCTGCCATTGCTGTGTATTTGTAGGGATCCAGAGTTCTGAATCCTTGCTTGTACCTCCCTCAGGAAGAGAGCGGAAGTAAGCCGTTATCTCCCACCTGCAACCTGTTAAAAATGAAAAGGTGAATATCTGAAACCAGTCTCTAACACAGCAGAACATGTGCACACAGACACTTGCGTGCATGCGCGCACACACACACAAGCAGATAGAAGAATAAAGTCCATACATAAACGAGGTGCAGCAAACACCACAATCATTTGATCTCAAGAACACTGGGAACTGATCAATAAATAGGCTACAAACTTCTCATTAAAACTATATGACTACCAAAGCATTCTGCTAGTGTGAAAAATGGAAGACTCCTATTTGTTAAATGAGCACTAACTTTGTAAATAAATTGGACACCAAGCACAGGATCATGTCCAAAACTATCACATCTAGAACTTACCATTTGGAAGAACCTTAGAGAGGGATTGAGAGACTGAAAGTTTGATAATGAAAGACCTAAGTGACAACTCCAGTTCACCTTCTTCCACCTTTGCGCCATGAGATTGGTTAATCATGAGCTTGAAAATATATCTCTCTACTGGGATGTTGTCAGGATTGAAGAATATGACTGCTACTCTCTCCACCAGCCCCTACTTCAAAAATATAAAAATATTATCTCTTTTGTCAGCATAAATTGGTACAACTATATGATGAGAACACATTTGCATAAGTAGAACTACTGAATATAGTACGTGTCCATCTTCTTATATTGCTATAAGAAAAATCAAACAATGTCTGTTCTTCAAAGCAAAAAATGAAATTTAATTCCCACCATGGTGCTAGCAATGATTGGCACACACACACACACACACACACATTTGTTTTGAGTGGAAAAGAAAAGGGAGCAGGTCTTGCTCTCTAAATTCACCACGTTGTAAAATTTCAATAATAAGTGATCATTTTCTGACAGCCTTTACAGAAAACATATTAAAACCTGGACTTGGACTGTCGAGTCTGCTGAATTTCTAAGCTTTTCAAATGACCAACAATTTTGGGGAACATGGATATGTCATAAATTGAATACTCAAAATATTAGTCAAATTCATATGCTTTGTGTCCACTCCAAATTTAAATTAACATGGTAATGAAGGTGCTTTGCCACGTTCACAAATGAATAGAATAGAAGTTCTCTTCCAGCAAATCTTAAAGGTCCTGTGTTTTTTTAAGTTATAAAGTGAAAAAAAAAAATAAATAAGGCTTACAGTGGCAGACGGAGGGGATCAAGGGAGGTCAACTAACCCACTTGGACTTTGAAAATTTTTTTCTGTAGTATATGTAAAATGTCAATAATAGCCCTATAATTGATACATTGAACCCCTAGATTTCATTATTTATTTACTGTTATTGACCTTAAACACCTCAGTTTTATTTCTGGCTCCACAACTGGCTTACTTGATACCAACTATAGCCTCACAAATAGAGGACAATCTAGGGTCTGAAAGAATCTAGTATTAATACCTCTTGGAAACTTCCTCAACAATGCATCTCTAATGACATGCTTCAATAATACACATAGAGAGTATGCAAAGGAGATGAACCAACCACCAACAGAACCGAAAAGAAAGCATCTGAAATACAAAACGACATTTCCACAATATGACTATATATGGCTCAGCTATTTCATTTGACATTAAAAAAAGTGCTAATTTCCGTGTTACCAAAACTCATTACACTGGAAACTCAATCTGATTTCCAAAACTGTAACAATTACCTTTTAAGTATTCATGAATTAGGCTAATAAGTTAAGGACTACAACTATTGCTGCTGAAATTCTTAAAAGAACAACATTGATGCATCGAAAATTGCAAGAACATTGAACCTAAGAAGATCAAAGAACAAACAACTTTCTACTATATGATTTATTTATAGCTCAACATTCCATGTTACTAAATCCGTTATTCCGAAAACTCTGAGAATCCAACAATGCAGCAATTTCCCCTATTTAAACATGAATTACGCAAACATGTTCTAATAGCACATGTAAAGACTACTCTTGCTCCTGAGAGTCTTAATAAACCAACACTAATGCATTGAAAATTGTAAGAACATTGAAGCTAAAGAAATTTAGAACAAAAACCTTTTGGATAAAAGGAAGAAGACCATTAACAGCAGAATGAATATACTGTCTGAGTTCCGGGTGGCGAACCCTCTGAATCACCACATTCATATACCTTCCTCTTTCAAAAGCACCTTCCACCCATCATCAAAAACTTTTAAGAAATGCCCATCTCTATCTTGGTCTTAAAAAGCTTTTAAAGAAAGCAAATTGGATAGTACATAAAGAAACGTTTGCATTTTGTACCGGCAGGATAAACTCCCTTGAGGAAAACAATTGAAGTGACTGCCACCTCCAAGAATTCCACCAGAATTCTCGCCGTTTCAACTGTAATACTGCTTTGATGATTAAAAAAGCGAGAGAAAAGAAAAGAAACAGATCGAAGAGTAAAACTATAAAAGAAGGGTCTTTGGAGCATCATTACCTTGGGCAGATTGAGCCTCAATTCGGTCCATTTCCCGTTCCAATTTTGAGAAAGACAAAGGGCTTGTCTGTGATTTTAGGGTAATTAATTTAGGCCAAAGGACTAATTCCCACCCATAGTTTGATGTAGAGACAGTTCCACCCTCCAAGTTTCAAAAGCTCATCTCCCACCCCTGGAAACAATTTAATATTAAAAAAATAGAAAACATTAGCACTTTAGGGGTAATATTGTCATTTGAAAATTAAAATTTTATAAAAAATATAAAATTTTAAAAAATTAAAATATCTATTAAAAACTTTTTAAAAATTTGAAGCAGTCACTGTCGTCAGTGTCGCGGTTGTGGCCACCGTTGACAAAATCAAGTGGTCATTTCCGACCACCTGGTTTCAAGGGAGGCCAGATCTGACCATTTTCGTCAGAAAAAGCTATCGAAAACAGTCAAAAAGGGTCGACCTTGGTCTCAGCGGCCGTTTCTGGCCTTTGTTTTTGGTGGAGCTGCCTCCTCCCAAACTAAGGCAGCTAGATTTAGCCGTCTTCACCGAACCGGGAGACCAGATCTGGCCTCTCCTGAAACCAGGTGACCGAAAACGGCCACCTAACCCCTTCAACGACAACCACCGCGCCGGCACTGGCGGCGGTGACTGCTTCCAATTTTTAAAAAATTTTAAAAATTTTTTTAAATTTTTTTTAAAATTATTTATATTTAAAAATTATTTTATAATTTTATTATAAATATTTATTTTTCAAAAAGGTATTTTAGTCATTTGAGTATAAAAATTATGAAAAATGTTTTTAGGGGTGGGAGACTGGGCTTTTGGAACTTGGAGGGCGGGACCGTGCCACCTCAAACTATGGGTGGGAAACAGTGCTTTGGCCATTAATTTAATTAAGGCCGAAGGGACATAGTCCCAACCAAATTTCTCTCAAACCCAGGACCTCAGCCCTTAATTTTTTAAATATTAACCCTCCAAAAGTATTTTTATATTTTTAACAAAATAAATTGCAAAAATAATAAAATAAATTTTATAAAAATAATAAAATTTTAAAAATATTTGAAAATTATAAAATAAAAAAAGTAGTTTTGAAAGTTAAAATATTGTATTATATTTTTGTTATAATTTTTTAATAAAAATTGAAAAACTTTAATAGCTAGAGAAATAATACTAGAGGGGGGTGAATAGAATTATTAAAAAATCTAGAGCAATTAACACAACAAAACAATTATAATCACAATACACAATAATCACAATAAAGAGAGAAAGAGTTTAGAGATTGCTGAGTCAGTTTATAGAGGTTCGGCGTTTTGAACACAAGCCTCCTACGTCCTCTTCCTCAATCAAACCCGATTGAAGTTTCCACTATCTTCCAAACCCGAAGATACAATAGTTTTTTCAACCAGGGAATTTCGCCCTTTTTACAGTATAGATATTGATTATGAAAAAAATTGATTTTGCCTCTAATTAGGCTGAAAATCCAATACAGAACACAAATCTCTCAAGTGTAGGAATATGTAAGCTTGAACTGTTCCCATATTTGCATGCTCAAAATTCGAAAATTTTATGTTAAAAAGGGTAATTTTAGAGATCATGGGAAGACCTCTTCTTCTATGAAAAATGGGGGCAAATCTGATAGCTTTAAAGTAGATAGGGTATAGCCTTTCTCGGTCCATCCTTATGTGAAATGCTTTGGATATGCTAGAGTAACATATTGTTCAGTAGTGGATGATGGTACTTAGTAGCTATTAAAAGAAGTATTTTGGACATAATTATTTGTTAAACCCCAATAAACTAATGACAATAAACCTAGAGAGGAAGGTAGATAGGTTCATTAACAACTTTTTCAAATTCAAGCTTTTTTAGCCAAATTCAATTAATCAACACAATCAATCAATTAATTCAGACCTATTCAAACCAATCAAACAATCAATCAAATAATATAAAGCAATAAACACAAATAAGAGAGAAAAGGATAGAAATGCTCAGTTGATTTTTATAGTGATTCGAAGCTTAGACCATAAGCTTTTTACGTCTATTTCATCAAGCAAACTCATTTGAAGTTTTCATTGATTGAATCGAGATTATGCCCAACCACTTATACTAGTTGATTTAAGATTACGCTTACACTATAGTTTTAATTCAAGGGAGTTTTGCCTTAAACATTAGTTATATGAGATTGCACCCAATATGATCATAAGTAAAATACAAAAAATATAGTGTCTCTCCAAGGCTTATATATAATATTTACTCAAACAAATTTCTCTCAAAGATATGCAATAAGAATAATGAAATATGGAAAGTGAGAATGAGAAAATTAAGGTTGAGTGGTTTGCACAAGTTTCTCTAACCCTTCTCATTTCAAATGGCCTCTAATTTATATCTTCAAACTTGTTGGAAAAGGTAAAGATCCATTGGAAAAGAAATAGATCCATTGTAGGAACCAAAGCTGAAATTTTTTAGTTTTGTACGAGCGTAAATAAAGTGTCATGGGCATGACCTCACTATTTAATGTCTCGAGCCGCTCTTCCAATGGTTAAATTTTTCTTGGTGCCAACAAGTGTACGAGCATGATTCAAACCATCACAGGCATGAATACTTGATCTCTTCATTTTCCATAACCAGATATGGAGCCATGCATGACACCCTATACGTGGACATGTACACTTCATATTTTACTTAGTCACAGGTGTACATTTATCATACATGGGGTACACTTTCTTTGACTTTGAAACTTCGATTCCTCTCTTTATAGTAAGGATTTCTTTAAAAGTATAGCGGTAGCCTTGTTCTGATAGTTTGTACTGTCTATTCTTGTAACCACATATCTTTCTCTTTTGTAAAGTTTCTTCTAGAAGAATGGCTAACCAAAATTTCTATCTTGTGTTAATCCATAAGATTCACCCTCCTTGAGAAAGGATTTAGAGTGACAATGACTTAGGGATTATAGATTTTAATTGTTGGACCGCACAGGTTTAGGGCTTTGACCAAATTAGAGGATTCTTATTAAGGATTTGGTAGAGTGGCTTAGTGATTATGCTCAAACGAGGAACAAATTCTGAGACATAATTAACTATGCCTAATTGTTGGATATGTTTGTCATTTGAGAGTTCGGGAATTTAGCCAAGTCAATAGCTATGTGAGGTTAAGGGACATAAGTCCCTTTCGAAATTTTCATTCCAAGAAAGTCAATAGAGTTGAATCTGATTATCATGCTCTTTTTCAAGAGCATGATTCTATGGACCTTGACAATTTTATGGAACTCTTAAAGATAGTTCAGATGCTCATGCTCTCTTTTTAAGAGTATCAAGATGTCATCAATATAGATTAAAGTATTTTTAAGAATGGTTGGAAGATTTTTGTCATTGTCTTTTGGAATAGAGAGGAAGCTGTTTTAAGGCCAAATAACATCACTGTCCATTAACAGTGGTGGCTCGGAATGTTAAAAGTTGTTTTGTACTTATTATTATGGTGTATTTCAAGTTGCCAAAAACTTAACTTGGTCTAAGCTACAAATTTATATAAGACTTGACGAATAACTGCATTTGGTCTAAGCGTCTTTGAATTTATCCACACAATCATTTCATGGATTGTTTTCTTCAGTGTTGAGATACAGGCACATCATCAAAAGTGAAGTACTGCATTATCATAATTCCTTGGATTAGAGGAGTTCGTGATGTCTGGGTAGAAGACCCTGGTTGAGGAAGGTCCTGTTTGGTTCAGTATTCCATCACTCGACTTTGATGACTTGGGCTAACCTTTTATGCTAGAGAATTTGTTTAATTTGCAAGAGAAAGTCAAAGAAGTTTAAAAAGCAAAAGTCTGCTGCTGAGAATATCAATGCTGAAGAATATATTGTAGCATCTGGAGAACAATTGTCCAAGAAGAAGAAATCAAAACATTCTTAAGCTTAGATTATGGTGATCTGACTATAGTCTACAGTATAGAAGTTCTTTTGTAAACTTCATGATTCAAAACAAATGATAACCATGCCTTACACGTAAACATTTTATCATCGAATCAAATGATTTTAAAAATCTCGTATCGATCTATTTTTTCTTCTTCTGTTTATTTTTTATCACATCAATAAACAAAATTTTTCCAAAATTTAATTATTGTTGCTTTCGCTTGTTCGAAATTGTATATATTGGTTGGTTATGATGAATCACATAAATAATAGTAAATGTTTACGACAAATTTAATTTTACTAAGAAAAAAAATTTAAATTTAAAAAGTAAAAAAAAAAAATCATTTTATTAAAGTTTATATTGACAATCATGCAATTTTAAGTTTACGATAGAGTATTTCCATTATTATCCGACTAAATCATATTAATAACATGAATGTTATGTAATATTTTTCTTTTTATCGATGAACAATCATGCTTATAAAATAATTTTAATGAAAGAAGATTTAACAAAATCGGTTTTAATATTTTTAAAACAGGTCATCCGATTATAACTAAAGAATATAATAGTTTTATGCAATTTAAAATCTAATGAAGTTAAAATAATGGCCCGATGACTATTTTTCATCCAAGATTTGAAGAAATGAGGATTTTCATCAATTAAAAAAAAAGTTAAATTTTTACTTTTTTGTCAAAATCGGCAATTAGTTTTAAAGGTTAAAAGTTATTTATATCATTTAAAATAAATTTTATAATAAGAATATATTTAAAGTGTAATTTTTTAAATTTTTTAAAAAATAAATAAAATTTTTATTAATCTTATTTTATAAATTATTATATTTATATTATATACTTAAAAAATATTAATTTATTATAATACTACGACATTTATGTTGGTAATTTATTATAATTTTTAAAGTCATAATTATCACTTTTAAAACCTAATTATATTAAAGCAATGAAATTTTGTCTGCTATAAACTCTAAAAATAAATAAAAAAATAAAAAATATTTTTGAATCGATCTCATCCTTTACAAGTTTCAATTGTAGATAAAAACAATGCTTATAAGGAGTCCTATTGAAACCAACAAATGTAGGTCCATTTACCATTTACACCAGAATAAATAGAGTTTTTCGAGAAAAACCTGATAGTGGAGGAAGATCTATTAGGGATAAGAGATATAGATGGTAGATAAGCCTACATTGTTTTTTTCGATTATTTTTTAAAAAATAAAACCATCTACACTCTAAATTTTTTAAAAAATAAAATTCTTCTTAAAATTTTAAAAAATTATAATTTATCTTAAACAATTATATATTATTAATACTCCCATTTATTTATATAAATAACATTATTATTATTTTTAATTAAAATTAATAAGGTTTAAATAAAAATATTTTATAAAATTAGAAAAAAAAGTTATTTAATTTGAAAATATTTTTATCCTTTCAATAATTTTATAAAAATTTTAATAAAATTTATCAATAAATTAAACATTCAAGCGAACATTTAAATTTTTTAAATTTAAGGGATCAAAATAAATTTTTTCATTAATAAAAAAAATCTGGGGGGAAGTAAGAAAAAGTCTAAATCAATCTGATATTTCTGTTTCGGCCCAGCCCATGAAAGGAAAAAAAAAAAAAAACCCTAGATGTGGGTTTCCACGTCATGCGAGGGTTTCTAAGGCGCATTTACCCTTTCACTTCTCTCGCTATATCTACTCAACTTGCCCGCACCATTCCCAGTCCCGCCTTTCTCTCTCGCCGCCTTCAAGGTTCGTTCTCTTTTTTTTCTTTTGTTTTTATCCTAATTCTAATTATCATCGTTAAAACACATCGTCAAGTGTTTTAATTTCTGATTGTTTCGCTGTAAGCTGATTCGATTTATTTCGACGTTCCTTGTCTTTTTCTCTTTCTTTCCGATTTGATCTGTGCGTGTCACCGTATCATGTGCTTTTCTGCTTGAAAGTGAGCTTTTGAGTGAGTTTTGTTTCAGGTTTTGGTGTTGATCAGTTTGATTTTCTGTTTCTGAATGCTTAATATAGCTGAATCTTGATATTTGATTGTGTTTTAGTAATTAATTGTTTGTTTTGTCGGTCGGTTGATTAGATATTGAAGTTCTCTTTCTTATTTTTTTGGTCGGATTTTTTTGTTATACCTAGTTTGCTGTGTTGTGAAAGTTGTAATTGTTTCTGCAAGTTATGGATCTGATATTTTGTTAAAGTAAATAAAGGGAATAGTGATCTAAGTGTGTTGACTTGTTTTTTTTAAATCAAAAAGTTTTTTTTTTTCACTTTTGATGATTGGAGGAGACTTCTTTTCTCATGTTCATGTTAATGGTAATATAGTTTGGTATCCTGTTTTTGATTGCTATTTCATGGTATTTTGTGTTTAGAGTTGTTAAAATTATCTAGTGGTTCAAATTTTTTTGGTATGTGTTTTATTATAAGACTTTGTGAAATAAAGAATTTTTTTTAGTATGTTGAATTTGTATCTTCTTCCTTTATCAGCATCTGTTTCTATGCAGGTAATTGCTTCCTGTTGATCTGTTATGAATCTTGTTTGCTAATTCTGACCATCAATATGTTTTTTTTTGGTTTCTTAAAAAAGATTAGATTATCTTGTTGTATGTTGGGTAAAATTGATAGTGTCGATGTTTGCCTTTTCTGTTGATAGATTTCACATTTTTTAACGTTTTGAGTGGCAGGAAAGAAGTATCTTTTGGTGGTATTTCAAGATAAGAAAAGATGGTGAAGTTCACAGTTGACGAGCTTCGCCGAATTATGGACCTCAAACACAACATCCGTAATATGTCTGTTATTGCCCATGTTGATCATGGTAAGAGCTTTTATCCTTTTGAATATATCTTATTATTTCTAACGTAGCCTTTCACAGAATCAAAGTTGAGGCCCAGGGCTTTTATTTTCCCATATTATGTTACATATGGATTTTATGCTCCTTCTAGAAAAGGCTGATATATATTGTGTACTGGGTTTACCTATGTGCTTTTGTAACCTCTTTTTCTGAGAGTTCCTGAACCTTCATCTAATGTTTATGTATGACTTAATTGGATTAATAAGTTAATAAGTGGGTGAGGTGATTGTCAGTTATGGTCATGCTTGTTGGCCATCAAATTGTGCTTATAGATGGGAATCATAATTGAGCCTTTTAAAACCTATCTTTTGATATTAGGTGCTTGATGTGCATTGTGCTTCTTATCTGCATATTGTTACACTTATTTATTAATTTTGGTCATAGCCCTGATTCATTTCTTGTTCTTGCAGGAAAATCAACGCTTACTGATTCTCTTGTGGCTGCTGCTGGTATCATTGCACAAGAAGTTGCTGGAGATGTCCGTATGACTGATACTCGTGCTGATGAAGCTGAGCGTGGCATTACGATCAAGTCTACTGGTATCTCTCTCTACTATGAGATGAGTGATGATGCTTTAAAGAACTACAAGGGAGAACGCCAAGGAAACGAGTACTTGATCAATCTTATTGATTCCCCTGGGCATGTTGATTTCTCATCTGAAGTTACAGCTGCTCTTCGTATTACTGATGGTGCACTTGTGGTGGTAGACTGTGTTGAGGGTGTCTGTGTCCAGACTGAAACTGTTCTAAGACAGGCTCTGGGTGAAAGGATTAGGCCTGTTTTGACTGTCAACAAGATGGACAGGTGCTTCCTCGAGCTTCAGGTTGATGGAGAAGAGGCTTACCAGACATTCCAGAGAGTGATTGAGAATGCTAATGTCATTATGGCTACATATGAGGATCCACTTCTTGGTGATGTTCAGGTCTACCCCGAGAAAGGAACAGTCGCTTTCTCTGCTGGTTTGCACGGTTGGGCTTTTACTTTGACAAACTTTGCAGAGATGTATGCATCCAAATTTGGTGTTGATGAATCAAAGATGATGGAGAGGCTCTGGGGTGAGAACTACTTTGACCCTGCTACGAGGAAGTGGACTACTAAGAAGACTGGCTCTCCGACGTGCAAGCGTGGTTTTGTTCAGTTTTGCTATGAACCCATTAAGCAGATCATCAACACTTGCATGAATGATCAGAAAGATAAGCTCTGGCCTATGCTGCAAAAACTTAATGTGAGCATGAAGGCAGAGGAAAAAGACTTGATGGGGAAAGCGTTGATGAAGCGAGTTATGCAGACATGGCTTCCTGCAAGTACTGCACTACTTGAAATGATGATCTTTCACCTTCCCTCTCCTGCCAAGGCACAGAAGTACCGTGTTGAGAACTTGTATGAGGGTCCCCTTGATGATCAATATGCTAATGCTATCAGGAACTGTGATCCCGATGGTCCTCTCATGCTTTACGTATCTAAGATGATTCCTGCATCTGATAAGGGTAGGTTTTTTGCTTTTGGTCGTGTGTTCTCTGGTAAGGTCTCAACTGGTTTGAAGGTCAGGATTATGGGTCCAAATTATGTACCTGGTGAAAAGAAAGATTTGTATGTGAAGAGTGTACAAAGGACTGTTATTTGGATGGGAAAGAAGCAGGAAACTGTTGAGGATGTGCCTTGTGGTAACACAGTGGCCATGGTTGGTTTGGATCAGTTCATCACAAAGAATGCCACCCTGACGAATGAGAAGGAAGTGGACGCTCATCCTATTCGAGCAATGAAGTTTTCCGTCTCGCCTGTTGTTCGTGTGGCAGTTCAGTGCAAAGTTGCATCTGATCTCCCCAAGCTTGTTGAAGGTCTTAAACGTCTGGCCAAGTCAGATCCTATGGTTGTATGTACCATGGAGGAGTCTGGAGAGCACATCATTGCAGGTGCTGGTGAACTCCACCTTGAGATCTGTTTGAAGGATTTGCAGGAAGATTTCATGGGTGGTGCTGAAATCATTAAGTCTGATCCTGTTGTATCATTCCGTGAGACTGTCCTTGAGAAGTCATGCCGCACTGTCATGAGTAAGTCCCCCAACAAACACAACCGTCTCTATATGGAAGCCCGGCCATTGGAGGATGGCCTTGCTGAGGCCATTGATGAAGGTCGTATTGGTCCTAGGGATGATCCTAAGGCTCGTTCTAAGATCCTTTCTGAGGAGTTTGGTTGGGACAAGGATCTGGCCAAGAAAATCTGGTGTTTTGGCCCTGAGACCACTGGCCCGAACATGGTTGTGGACATGTGTAAGGGAGTTCAGTACTTGAATGAAATCAAGGATTCTGTTGTTGCTGGGTTCCAATGGGCATCAAAGGAAGGTGCATTGGCAGAAGAGAACATGAGAGGTATCTGCTTCGAAGTCTGTGATGTGGTTCTTCATGCTGATGCCATTCACAGAGGAGGTGGTCAGGTCATTCCGACCGCTCGTAGGGTTATATATGCTGCCCAGCTGACAGCTAAGCCTAGGCTACTTGAACCTGTGTACCTTGTTGAAATCCAAGCTCCTGAGCAAGCCCTTGGTGGTATTTACAGTGTTCTTAACCAGAAACGTGGTCATGTCTTTGAGGAGATGCAGAGGCCAGGTACCCCGCTCTACAACATTAAGGCATACCTTCCTGTCATTGAGTCATTTGGATTCTCTGGCACTTTGAGAGCTGCAACCTCAGGACAGGCTTTCCCACAATCTGTGTTTGATCACTGGGACATGATGTCGTCAGACCCAATGGAGGCTGGATCACAGGCTGCACAGCTTGTCATGGATATCCGTAAGAGGAAGGGCTTGAAGGAGCAGATGACCCCACTGTCAGAATTCGAAGACAAGCTGTAAGCTGTGTTTATTATTATTTTTTTTTTTAGGGGGAAGGGATTAAGTTGCTGTCAAATCATTTAAAGCATAAATTTTGCTGCCCTTGATTTTAACTTTATATCATTACTTTTAGTATCCGTGTGTTCTGTTATTAATTATTATAGTAGTCACAGAATCTTATATTTATTTTTGGTTTTAGAGCTATTCTTAGAGGAACAATGCGTAATATGTTTTGCCATTGGAATTGGTTTGTTCTGAACTGTATTTATTCCAATTAAATTTTAGCTTTTGATGTTTATATAATGTTTTTTAATTTGATTGGCAGTCTACTTGGAGGGATTTGTGTTTTTATGTGTTCATTCTTACCAGAACATCTAGGAACATTCCTTACAGAATGGACAAAAATATTTGTGAAAGAAACCAACATAGAGAGGAGTTTATTGAGAAGAAAGGTGACAATAATATCATAAAATTATTAATATTTTATTAAATTAAAATTTTTTTATCAAAATATACATGTTTTCTTAATCCAACACAATATTATTTATGTGACATTTCAGTAAAATAATATGTTATTAAATTTTTAATATTTCTAATCAAATATAATAATTATTTATATTCTCAAATATAAAATAATTTAAATCAATTTATATAATAAATTTTTATTTTCAATAATAAAAAATTGGCTAAAGGACTTGTTCCCACTCATAGTTTGAGGCGGGGAGAAAGTGTTATTTTTAAGGTTTTAAAGATTCAGTCTTTCACCATTAAAAGAATTTTATATAATTTTTATATTAAAATGATTAGAATATCTTTCTAAAAATTAAAAATTTATAATAAAATTATAAAATAATTTTTAAATATAAAAATTTTAAAAATTTTTAAAAATTTTACAGTTAAAAAAAAAAACCAATCAACCACCGTTGTTGATGCCAATGGCGGTGGCTGTCGTTAATAAAGTCAGGTGGTCATTTCCGACCATTTGGTTTTAAAGGAGGTCAGACAGTCAGATCTGGTTTCTTGATTCAGTGGAGACCGCCAAATTTGACTGTCTCCGTCAGACAGAAAGGTCGGAAATGATCGATAGAACCAATGACGGCCATTTTTAGTCGTTTTCAATTGATTTTTCTAGCGGAGGTAATCGGATCTAGCTGTTTCCACCAAAAGAGGAGGCCATGGAACTAGGTGGCCGAAAATGGCCACCTGGCTTTGTTAGCGACACCGGTGCCGGTGGCTGGTTGCTTTTTTTTAAAATTTTATTTTTATATTTATATAAAATTTATTTTATTATTTTATAAAATTTTAATCATAAAATAATAAAATTATCTCTGAATAGTTATTATTCATTATTATTTTAATATTAAAATTTGTCAAATAGTAGGAGACTAAGTTTTTGAAACCTTGGAAATAGTACTTTGTCCCGGTCTCAAACTATAGGTGGGAATAAATCCTTTGGCCCTAAAAGATTATGTAAACCTCGTAATCTTAGTTCATGCTGATTGCCCATTATAGTCAAGAATGTGGAGGTTGTTCGAAAAAACATAAAAAAACATTGTTTTTAAAAATCAAATTGAATCAATCAGTCCAATTGTAAGCCGTTAAAGAAAACAATTTTTTTTTTTTTTTTTTTTTTTGTTGTCAGTTGGACCACATAGGATAAAAGGTTCAATCGTCCTAGTTAATAATTTGATTGAACAAAACCTAGGTCAAACCCAAGTGTTAACATTAGCACAATGATGTTGACAAAAAATTTTTCATTTTCCTATATCTGAGACGGGAAAACCACTGAGTCACACACAAGTTTGTTTTATTGTTTTTTTTTTTATTTTTAATATTCAACAGATCTTTTGTATTTACAAAGAAATTATAAAAGAAAAAAAATTTATTGTTAAAACTTGAATATAGAGTGTGTCTGGTCAAGTTAAGTTTATTTCATAGTAAAATAATTAATTATTTAAATAATTTACGGTTGAACCAAAATGCCCGCCTGAATTGACTGAAAATTTTGCATAAAAGTTATTTACCAAAAAATAGTTTTTTTTTTTTTTTGTTGCATAAAAGTTTGCAATAGAGGAGGCCTTAAATTGTAATTCACCATATCTTTTTATTTTTTTATTTGTATAATTAATGATTACTTCAAGTGTTGGAAGGGAAATTTCAAATAGAAGGAGAAATCAGCTATGTCATTTTGTTGTTAGAAACTAGGAAATTTTTTTTAGGTGGATGAACAAATATAAATCCTCTGAGCATGTTGTTTGAAAGATTAAGATTCAGAATATCCCTCCATGGATGGTGCTCTATACATGTCAGGAAATTGAAGGAATGATTCTCCATTTTGGACTTTGTAATGAGTGAGTCGTTTCAGAACGAACAATTTGAGACATTTTAAAATGATTTGGTTGTTGGAATTTTCTCACAAAATTGATATTTAAAAATTTTGAGGCAGCAAAATATAATATTAAAATCACGAGAAAAAGGTGGGTCTTGTAGCCAAACTCCTTTTTGTCTTTGCACTCGAGGATCAATCTCTGTCTGGCCTGAGAAAACCTTTGCACACCTTCGTAACCTTTTGATAGGCCTACGTCTCATAGAAATTGTCTACCTAAGATTGTCTCTTGGCCCGTAGGTCTTGACACAAGGTTAGAATTTTAGTTCTTCCAGAGTGGTATCTCACTGATGAATTGGACCCCTTCGGAAGGAGGCCTTCTTCGCCTTCCACCTCAGCTGCACAGGAAAAGCCCAAAGCCAATCCTTAATTCAAGATTAATAATTAGTTATACATATAAAACCAAATAGAGATTAAATTAATATTTGGTATTAATGTCTTTAATACTTGAATGTAGAATATAACGAAAACGTTTTTCTTCGTCAAATCAATGAAATCCTACTCTTCTTGTCTTATGGTTGCTAATATGTGATAATAATGAGTATGTGGTGGTGGTGGTGGAGAAATTTTTGCAAAATTTCTTTCTAGTTATGGAAATTGTTTTAATTTTGCTTTTCTTTTTTCCAAAATATTGGTTAGAGGAACAAAAAAAAGATGTATTTTTACCACAACTCTAGGTCTCCCACTTAAATGCAGTCTCTTAAATTTTTGGTATAACTCCAGGTAATTATATTATTTAGATTTAATAATATTAATTGGACTAACAAATTATTTGGGTTTAATAATATTAATTAAGCTTAATGATTATTTGGGCTTATAGTTAAAATATTTAATTCATAAATATTATAAACATAATTTTTAAGGATCAAAATTACTTTTTGATAATTCACTATCTATACACCCTAATAAATTGAGTCGTAGAAATTACTCTTTTTTGTGTGTGATTTCTAATTTTTTAATATAATATTAGTGATTAATTTCCATTAATAATCTCTTTCATTCATAGACTATGAGTGACTTCTAGTTACATAATATACAAAAATCAATATTAACTGATGTAATCTTTCAGTTTTATGGTTTTCATGTAATCAAATCTTTCATCATACTAATATATCGTTAAGATTGAGAAATAAAAATAATATCTACTTTAGTTATCTTAACTTTTGACTTGATCTCTAAGACAACCACTATGTTCAGTTGGATTTAGACTACGATCTAAATACAGATTGTGGCCATAAATTTTATTAGTCGTGGTCATCGATCAATTAACACTTTTTTTTGTTACTCAAGAGTGATGAATATATTATTGATCCACCCTAATCTCACAACCCTTTTCACCATAACTAACAACCACCATTTTGATAACCCTACAAAGGGTTACATTAGGCTAGTGCTAAATTATATTAATTAGTATATAAAACGTTTTAGTGATCTCAAGTCTAAGCATCATATACACCACCATCCATTAAGAGGATATATTTTATTGACACTAGAACACTAGCTATGTGAAATCCTGTTATGGGGTTTGTTTGATGGATATGCTCTCATGCACTTATGTGTTGCACCAAGTCATCGCCATAATCTTGACACGTGAATTCTATCACTACTTTTCAATATAGTCGTTTAACATTATGATAGTCTTATCATATTATATGTATCATTGGTCAAGATAAAATTGAGGCTATAAACATTTTTTATCAACCGCCTAAAGTGATCATAAAGATCTCATGATCAACCAACCTATTGATTCCTTGTCGTGGTTCTATCAATTTAAAAACATTTATTCAGGCATATGTGTAAACATATGTAGTTGTAAATAACGTGTGCTACTAGAATGTTCTGATATGACTTATCATAGATCTATATTGTGAAAAAGGTTGGCTTTAGAGCATCTACTCCAACATTAATAGACTTTGAGTTTTTTTTTATGTGTTCTTAGTCAAGATAATACCGAGGCTATAGACATTTTTAAATCAGTCACCTAAAGTGATCATAAGGATCTCATGATTAACCAACTTATTGATCCCTTGTCACAGTTCTACCAATCTAAAAATATTTATTTAGATATACGTGTAAATATATGTAATTACAGATAAAGTATTTGATTATCATGTTCTAATATGATTTATCATAGTTTTATATTGCAAACAAAATTGATTCTAGAGTACCAATTCCAACATTGGTGAACTTTGAGTTTTTTCCTATGGAATGACCATTCAATATATGAAATGGGCGTGTGTTATGCCACGAATGGAATGACATTCCATAAACTCTATAGGCAAATGGAATTGGCATTCTATGAATCTTGTAAGCATATGCAATGGGCATTCCATTCATGAAACACGGTGTTCCATAAATTTTGGGAAATTTTCTTAATATTCAAAAAACAATATTCAATGTCATACATCTAGTATTTTAGAGTATTTTGTGACAGAATCAATTATATTTAAATAATTAAACAAATTTTTTTAATTATTCATTTGAAATTAAAATAATTTTAAAAAGTTAAAAGTTGTGTCTGTTATAAGTCAAATGTTATGTCCACATTTAAGTTAAGGTAAAGGTTGTGTTCATTCATAAGTATATATACCTAATTATTTTCAAACCAATGCAATAGTATAAGTATATATTCTTAACCAATATAATTGTTTGTGGTGTCTAATCACAAACCAAAAGGCGTCCTTTCATTTCCCATATAAATTATAGTCAACTGAATATCATTGGATTATTATATAACTTCGATATTTGTTACACACTATAACACCCCTCACAAAAGTTCGACCATCCAAAGAGAAATGCTACAACTCTTGATAATATATGCATGATCAAACGTGGATAAATAACTAACAAAAGGTACATCCAAATATACTAAAAACACATCATATTATAAAACATAGTGAAAAACATGCCAAATATGTCTAATGTAAAATATCATCCAACTTATTAAGTACATAATAGTAATAACTTAATATAAAATGTCATATCCTAATGTTAAACATCATAGCATAATATTATACGATAAAATCCTATCATGTCCCCTCATGTTCGTCCTCTATTTATCTATCTTTATGCAATTACCATCATTACTCGTTTTCTACAAAATAGAAAATAGAAAAGAGTGAATGATTATCACTCAGTAAGTAGGAGTCTTTAAGTACTACACTTCATTTCTCTTGATTCATTTCCACACTTAAATCTTATATTTCTAATCTTGTTAATTTGATTATATAGGGTTCATTTAAGGACCTAGATTTAAATAATATAGAATGTAAGACATATGAAAACATCATTTAAAAAATTTTATTTGATGAAAACATTTTTCAGAATCATTCTTTATATAAACATCTCATATCTATGTCTTTTAATAAATGTCAATTAGTGAGTTATGAAATTATTAATGAGAAATTAAACATTTACGAGTAAAATATTATTAAGTAATTTTTTATCATTTTGTTTAATATGTTATTTACATCTTCTCATGTTGTGGAGTTTTTTATCGTCCATTTGACCATTTGGGTGAGCTTTGATATTTCCTTTAGCTCCACTAAACTTTTTAGATTATTTGAGATTTCATATATCTAACCTACAAAACGATAGTTAAGATTATAAATTCGACAATACAAGGAGAAACATAATTTTTCCTTACTAATGATATAAACAAAATTTTGACTTAGAGTGTTAGTGGAAAGTCCATTAAATTGTACTTATCATCCAGAGGGCTTTGTCTTTTTATTTAAGGGATTTGATTATCAAATTCCACGCCCCCGTACCTTCCGGGCATTTATTAAATAGGGGTAGGTATAATCCACTAGTTGTAGTATCTCCACCTTTATTATCTTACAGGTCTGCACCAATAATACCAGACGTAGATAAAATTGTAGTGTCAACTTCATAGTTTTTCTATTGTCATGCGCAATGTGGCAATGCTAAAAAACATATATCAGGTCACCATATATCACCAACCTCTTATTTAGAAAATATGAATCTCCAATTCTATGTTAGGATGACGGGGGAATGTTTTTGGAGAGGTCAATATGATGATTAAATCTTAAATCAACCACTAGGGCGAAGCTATATTTGTTGAATCATACGTCCACCCTATTAACACGAAAACAAATCTTATCAAAAGTGTATTCCTACTGATCTAGTGCAGTAGTACTGAATAAGCTAGTAGTACAATGGTGAATATGAAGGCATCCAACTCAAAGAGCAACCTAAAACAAGTCTATACAAGTGGCTTATTCAGGTGGTCATTTGTCTTCTTCTTTTTGTTTGCGATAACCTTGGTGTCCTAAGGAGGCATTGCCTTTTTTAAGGGATTTAGCTGTTAGATTCCATACCCCTATACCCCGTGGACATTTGTGAAATAAGAAGAAGTAATCCACTAGTTGGAGTTACTCTTCATTTATCACTTTGTGCAAGTTTGCACCCATTAATACCACTTGTTGACAATACAATAGTGTTAGCTTCTAAGTGCCTCCATTATTGCCCTATACTTAAATACACAAATGAGATCATCAAATGCCTCTGATCTCTTATTCGAAAAATATGTATCTTGTTATGTGTTCGAAGAGATTGATATCATGATTAAGTATTAAACCAGTCACCTAAACGAACTCCTATTTGTTAAACTTCACATCCACCTCGCTAAAATGAAACCAAAACTCATTGGTAGGGTGTTCCCTACTAATATAATGTAGTAGTTCGGATAAGTCGGTAGACCGTTGAATCTTGAAGGATCCAACTCAAAGAAAAGCCTGAAACAAGTTGTTCTACATAGTCTCTACTGGTCATTAGTCTTTTTCCAAATCTGTTACGTTACATTTTTGTCTCTTTGATGGCTCTGAAGTGGTGAGATGTCAAGAATAACTCAAACCACTTTATTGGGTTGTCTTACATATCCTTCCACTTTTTCTTTTTCTCTTTCTCCTGATCCTCAAATGTTGAAAAAATTGAAGCTGTATCATCAACATATTATAAAATCTTGAAATAAATGTAAATTATTGAAAAAATTGTCTTGGCAGTAAAAATACTTTAATCACATTGCATTAATCAAGATGTTAAGTGACTACGTGTATAATCTCATTATCTATGAAATACACAATTTGAGGGGCTGGCTGGGTTAAGAAATTACACAAACCTACCAAATCACATAAATTACTACTTGATTTAGGGGTTTGGGTCATTGTTTTATGCAATTAGAGACTCTAGTGTAATGTTTTTACGTGACATTAGGAACAATTTGTTGATTATTTTAGATTTTTTTTTTTTTTTTTTTTTGCCTAAATTGCTTAGAAAAAAATTCATGAGCACAACAAAAACACTTTGACTTGCTTAAATCACAACAACATTCACAAGTTCAATTACCAAAACAACAATAAAATCCATCAAAATCAACCTTCAAAAGCCTAAAATCATAACACTGTTTTTAGAGATCCTTAAATAGATGCATTCAAATAACCATTTGTGAAGTAATTAGTACAATGTAGCATAAAACTTATAATAAATAAGCTTTGATGGTCATTAGTAGAGTGTTTTCTGTGTGGTTGGGAATTGTTCCAGAGATGAAATAAGTTCTTGTCTTGAGGTCTAATAGACTTTATGGTCCCATAAGGTATTCCAAATCTCTATTCCATTGCTCCAACATGCAGATTCCAGACCTCTCCCATAATGAATTCAAAGGTTTTCTGCACAGAAAATTATGCGAAAATTTGGGAGCTATGATGCATGTCGCTAATAATGAAACTGAGCCCCAGTATACTGGAGATAATCATTACAAAGATTCTATAGTTACCATAATGAGGGGTAGGATTCTGTCTGAAACCTCTCTTTTCTCTTCTGTCCCACAAGTTGAGCTAAAATTAAAGTTTTCAATCAAAATCTCTTGCCACATTAGTTTGTGACATTTTTCAACACCATTGACAAGTCATGTTATCGTTCATGTCAACAATCCTTCATCATTTTAATTATTTAATTGATTAGAGATTTAATGGTTAATCGAAATCAACATCGAATACTATTAGTAAAAATCTCTATGACTATAAATACAATTTACTCCAATAATTTTGAGGGAGAGATTCTCGTGGTCCTCAATCTCGCTCATAATAGTCTAACAAGAGAAATACCATCTGTGTTGGGGAATTTAAAAGCTCTTGAATCATTACATCTCTTTTCAAACAAGCTTTATAGAAGGTCTTACATTCCTCTGATTATTATATCTTTCCCATAATCAACTTTCAGGACTCATCTCCCAAGGCGGTCAGTTTGACACATTTACAAGTGATTACTTCACTGGGAATAAAGGATTATATGGACGGCCATTGCCAGAGAAAGGTAACAATGATCTGAAGCGACTGCAGTTTTAGGAGAGGATGGTAATACAACTGGAAACTCGCGATGATGGGTTATGGAAGTGGGCTCGTGATTGGATTGTCCATAGGGTACATTGTATTCTCAACGGGTAGACCTTGGTGGCTCGTAAAAATGGGTTGAATCTGGAGTACAGAAGATTGTTAGAAGAACTGCAAGGTCGAAGAAACCCAAAATTGCTGATAAAATTTACATGTTTACACAACTCATAATTCTTCTATAGTAATTACAAGAATGAAAATTCTTGTAGAATTTTTACAAATCGATTACCACGAGCAGAAATTGATACTCGTTATCATAAGGTTGTTATATTGATTCTAAATTGAGTGTGTAAACCTGTCAGTAAGAATGTGATGGAAAGAAGATGGGTTAGCCATTAATTATGTAAATCAAAGAGGGGTAACAACTTTACACAAAAAGCCAAACAGCCTGCAGATCTATTGCTTTTATTAAGCATGAAAAGCGTTCAAAACCTACAATAAATTTAAAAGAAGGGGAAAAAAAAATAAAAAATCCTGAATTTCCTTTCGTTTCCTTTCCTTTTCCTTTCCTTTTCTCTCTGACAAAAATTACGATATCAGTATAAGGACTGTGACATCCCACGGGATTTGGGTTAGTGCTCCTTGTGGAGAAACAATGACTTTGCTGTCTGTGTGTATATGGATCCTAATTCATGAATTTCCGACAATTTGGCGCTTTACATAGACATGGGACTTTGGATTCATCAGGTTCATCAGGATCGAATAAGTAGTCATATCTGCCACACACAAAAACATTAACAATTAGACCTGTGAATTTCTCCAATACAATTTTGATGCAGCAGTAGGGGAGAAAGAAATAAATACGTTAGCTCGTCACCAGCTGATACGTTAGTCTTTGCGATCAAGACGATCCGACTCTCATCATCACCGACACTCATAATCCTCGCATAGCAATTGGGCAAACACTGTATCAATAAAGGGCATTAGGAACCAATAATAACATCATAACTGGTAGTGAATATGAATAATAACTAACCGAATGATTGATTAACCGAGCTATGTTCCCTTTATCTGTGGCATCAACAACTACCTCTTCACTGATCTTGAATAGCTGCAAAATAAAAAGTTTGCACAGTTTGTCTCATGAGAAAATAGGGGAAGACAACAGATAACTGTCAATTAAAATTATTTTTTTGCAGGATACACTTGATTGCTGTTTCTGGTAATGTTAAGTTTTCTCGAAGGTGCCAAGATAGATTTAAATCAGGGACTCATCTCAACATTAACATAACTTCTACAGGTCAACTTGAAGAGAAACTTTATCAGATTACAAGAAAATTGACTCACATAGCAGTCTTTTCCTTCTAATCTGTAGCGGACCTCTCTCAAGTCTGCAATACTGCGCCTCACCTGTTCACCTCGATACTCAAGAACCTGATAAAAGCACATGACTGTTAATCTGTTTACAGGAATCACATCACGAAAAATATGCGTTAGTAATACTAAAAAAAATTATTCCAGGCCATTGGACCTTTACCGACACAATAGACCTTAGTAGAAACATGAGAAATTGATCCCTGAGAAACTTTCCTTAGCAAACAAGCACTTGAATAAGTGTGAGACATGATTTTAAAGATCATATATTGTTGACTCTTTTAATTTACGTACCATTTCTCCTTCTTGGATATTTCTACGAGCAAAGAGGCCCCAGCCATGTATCCCAGATCTACCAAAGCAAACCCGGTCATTTTCAGTTCTCTGAAAAGGATGTGTAACCATAAAATAGTTAGAATGACAGCTTAATGAGTCAAAATTAAAGAGGAAAACAGATTAAGAATAAATATTTGCCTGTAAGTGGTAAAGGCGTTCACGAAAAGAGGAAAAATTTTTAGGCTCCTCTACCACCTGTAAGAGGGAAAGAAAGTAAGCACAAAGGAGAAAGCTAATATACTAATTTCTAGAAAATTCCAAATTTAAAGAGCAAATGAATGGAAACAAAACTCAAAACATGTAAAATGGACAAGACATTTACTCTGAATGTGTTCAAACTTTGTATTGTGCATAAAGGATGATGGCAAGGTCCCATCACTTGGTGGGCCGTGGCTTCTTCTTCTGCTCTCTAGCAAATGGAAACAATATGAAAGTAAGAAGAAGAAAGAGGTGTACATACTTAGTAAAACAGATAAAAAATTTCAATAAATTATAAGACACAGAAATGGAAGTTCTATAATAAAGATAAGGATATGAATACGATACCACACAAGGTTAGCTAAAAGCATACAAAAAAGAGCATTCATGAAACACAAGTTTTATCATAAAAATAAGAATAACCACACCATATGAATATGATACCACACAAGTTCTATAATAACGATAAGGATAAACCACACTTTCATATATAAAAGTTATTTCAGCACAATCGGTGAGACTAAATTAAGCAAAACGTTTCTGTACAGATTAGGATTGCCTTCTACTAGTAGATCCTGTTTAAACAGATATTCATCCTATGTTAGAGTTGGATATTGACTAGAAGAAGGAAAATCAACTTAAAGTTCCACTCTCCCATCTGAATCTACTTCCATATAACCAACCAGGGACCAAAGATCATCTGTTAGGTTGATCATTAGGTGGCAAAAGCTACAGAACTCTCCCAAAAGATAATTCCAAAATCACCTCAAGACCCCACAACCCTAAAAATTAAAAATTTAATAACAATACAAAGCGAGAGAAAGAAAAAATCACACATACACATAGGTAAAAAACCAAGTGGCATCCTTTGGACATGATGTACACTATAAAATAGAATTTTTCTTAAACTAAAACATTCTTGACACCAAGGCCTCCGGATTCTATAATTACATGATCATTCATCAAGGGGAGGGAAAAAAGAGTAATATGCTTAGGCCTAAACCATAATATAATCTAAGCTACCTTCTTGTTATAATTTGATCTTTTATATACTCGGCACCTCGCAGCAGAGAAAGGCTCAATCTCAGTAAATTCCACTGGAGAAGCCTCTTCAAGGTTTACTCTGTTAGAAGAAATAAGCCTTGAACCAGACCTCTTCTTATTTTTAACAAGGTTTTTAGCAGAGAAGATGCCTAGAGGAGTTTGAATAATTAAAACAGTATCTGGGTTTGGAGCCCTGCAACAAAACAAACCCAGGCAGATGAACATAGAATTAGATACACACATGTATTTCCATGTAAATATGGCACTTTCAAGAGCAGTGAAGCAAACCTGTGGTAAGCACAATAAGACACCATTTTTGTGATCTGTCTTCCATTTTTCTCTAAGGAGTGTAACTGCAATTTAAAGAATATTGATTAAATAAAAGGATTATTGGATGAAGGATCAGCCATTTGATTTGAGACAAACAGATGTGTTCAGCAAGAGCTGTTGTAACCAAATTAAAAATAAACAAAACCTTACAAAGTAAAATGAGAGTCAAAAATATACTTTTATTTAGTATGCGCTTAATATTATTCTGTTGCAATTTAATAAGTCCATCACAATATTGGTGCCCTAATATGGGCTTGTCTATACCTAAAGAAAAATATATATCTTTTATTTTATGAAGAATTTTCATGCTGTTTTGATTTACTTAAGTGGTTCAATAAAAATAAAATAAAAAAGAATCACACTTTAAGTGTAACAAAAAAGAAACAATCATTGACATGGGACCTCCACATAACCCTTCATAATATGGTCTAGTCCATATTGAGTTATCTTTCCATAATTTTTGTTGAGGGTCACATGGACTCAATAGCAGACAATGGCTTCTATTTTCTTAGTAGATGGCTGTATTTCATCCCATTAGCATTTTAAACTTCAAGGAGATGAATGCATGCCAATAAAACATCCACATGTAAAAGTTCAAAAATCAACGAATACACCAAAGGAATGTCTTGAAGCCCTAGAATGAGAAATATGATCATCAATATCCTTCAAATCACGAAAATTATAAAGGCAATGAAAGAAACAACAGTTTCAAGCAACTATGATTAGAAACAAAAAGTATTGAGCAACCCACCTCCATCCTGTACCCAGCCCTTGATGCACACATTGCATGATAATAAGTAGAACACTTGCAACACTGAGTGCATGAGCCATGAATTTGCTTACAAATAACACAAATCTGAAACAAGATAATTTTAGAATGCATCAGCTCCATTCACAGAAAGTGCTAGCATCAATGCATAAATTCAGTAACAAGAATAAATCAGAATTAAGATTGACAACATGGTGCATACAGAGTCATCTGATTCATATCTAAGAGATGTGCAGTTCCAAACATACATAGACTCTGTAAAAAGACACTTCTAAGCTGTGTTAACAAGATAATTAACAATATGTATTGTTTGTGGGCAGAGCCCAATTGCTTTTCGCTAGTCATCGAACATGAACAGTTTTTAAAACTATTTCTTTTTCAATACACTAAAACTGGGAAAGATTTCTGGGTTGATTTTGTACCAATGGCATAGGTTTTCATTACTTGACCTTTACGAAAGTGCAGACTCCATCAAAGAAAAGAATTTGACGTAACACTCAAAAAAACTTTACCTTTACAAAAGAATTTGAAGGAATACTCAAGATCCCAAGAGCAGGCTCCATCTTCTCATCACTTGCAAATGAGACTTCAGGTTGGAACCAAGCGCATGTCACATGAACCCACAACGTATCAACATCAGTCGGCTTTAAAGCACCACCTGATGAGAAAAAAAATACCGATGTATAACCATAACAAGGTCAATGAGCCAACTCAAAACAGCAATACTATTGCTTCAGTAATAATATCCACACAAAATGACAACTTTTGGCAAAGAAGATGTAGAAAAGGAGTTCTAAAATCATCTTTAAGGAAGAACAGATACCTGTACCATACCTAGATCATTGCAAGAAATTCAGCAGCTATTTTAGGCTCAACCCAGATGAGGGGAAATTATAGGATATGCAGAATACAAGGTTATAGTGAAGACTCCATATGAGACCACAAGATACACTTAATTACAAACAACTTAATTTGGTATCATATTACAGGCATCAATAACCTAAACACACAACACAAATAAACAACACAAAAAATTCCAACAATCCAGTGAACTTACCTTTTACAGGACAAAGACAACACTCCCGCTTAATATCAGGTGTTTCACAGGCTTTGCAAACCCATGAAGTGAAATCCCGAACATTTCTTGCCCCATAGCATTCTTGATGTACTGCTATTTGACATCTGATAAATATATGAATACCATAATATCATTAAAATTGCAGAACTTATGACCATACAAATTTAGAATGTCCTGCCAGCAACAAGCACTAGCTTGTTCAACAACTATGCTGCCAAATTTTTTGAAGGGACAATTTCTGCTAAAAATATCTTTCTGCAAGACTACAATGTAAAAATGTAGCTGATGGCTCTCAAGCAGGTGTAAGCGTAAAATACCACTGTTAGCACCAGATTATATAAAGCAGGATGATGATACTGTGAAAGTGTCACTATCATGACCATGCCAGATTTTCTACTCTCAGTGCCATACAAACATCAATATATTAGGTGCCCATGAATGGTGCTAAATCACAATGAAATATGACATAATCTCAATCAGTATACCTGTTGCAGATAATGATTTTGTTGTAGTCCCAATCTTCAACCCATCTGCATACAGCGCAGCGTTCTGTTGTCCATTTCGCATAAACAGGTTCATATTTCTCTGTGACAGCAGAAATAAGAATTAATACAATCAGCAACATAACTTTGATGAGTGCAAAACAAATGAAAATAACTATCAAATCCATCTAAATGTCAAATTTATATATTTTAAAGCCCAAAAGTACCTTGCAGAAAAGCAAGCAACTTCTGCTTCCGCTCTTTTATAGAGGGTCGCTTATGAGGTTTGGCCGAAACCAGAGCATTTTCATGGAACTCTGCCAACTTCAACATCTGCAAGGTCAAACAAGGACATATTTTATTCTTTTCCAGAAAAAGTTGGGGTTTTTTGCAGGGAAAGAAGGGGGCAGCCAAGCAGGATCACAATTTACACTGAGAATGCTCCAAAAATGGAACATACAAGTTGAACACCAGAGATATCTGTATTTTTCACGTTAGTTTTCAAACTATTTTACAACATATGATAAGCAACCACCATAAAGATTTCAGGCTCACAGATCTTTAAAGATGGATAATATTTCAAGAACCATAATAATTAGCCTAAAACCTTTATACTTAAACAAAACAAATAAGTTTGGTGCTTATTTTCAGAACTTCTTAGTGATTCAAATCGAACGCACTAGACAACGTTACACAATAATCATAGTATTAGGGGTCCATGTTGAATGCAAAACAGTCATTATAGATTTACCAAAAAATCAACTTTATATGGTTTTTTAACTGATGGCAACATACATTTCAAAAGATAGAACTGTCGATGATGGCGCTTGATAGATCAATATTAATGTGGGTCTAACCAAAATTCTATCCTCAAATGATACATATAATTCCAACAAATAGAACTTGGAACTTAAACCACCAGTAAAAAATATTAGAATATTATATAACTTGATACCGTAACTTTAAACCTACAGCTAACAGTATTGCATATATCAATAACAATAAATTGAAACAGTTACTTTTCAACACAAAAATGATTATGTCAACTTCCTATTAATCCATAATAAATTCATTTTCATATAATTGACCATTCCAAACATCTAGAGACATGAACCTGCCCAAAAGAACAATTTAGAAATAAATAAAAGATTCTTTGTACAAACCCATTGTTCGAGTGGTAGCATGGAACCTTTCACCCTAATGCTAATCCGCCAATTTCTCAATTTGGAACCTGTATGCCTTTCCCATTCACTGAGAGCTAGTTTTCCTGTTCCACAAGACCCACATTTGCATACAACTCTGAAACAGAGAATATAAAAATGAACTTAGAACGCACATACTTTTCTAAGTAAAGCAACTAAAGGCCCCAAAAAATACATGAATCATTATATGATACAAAAAGCCATTAAATTAATTTTTCCTTACGAGTGAAGACTTGGATAATATATGCCTTCCACACCTGAGCAGAGAACAGTAACTTTATTGGGTAGTGGTAACTGATCATTGTTTTTGTTGCATCTGTATCAAAGACTACAATCTTTAGATATAGAAGGGTTAAATAAAGCATCCAACTTCAGGAAAAATATACAAGATCATGGCTTATGGACCTACGATCACTACATATCAATGCAAAGGAAAACAACCAACAACAAACAAATATCAGATCACATATTGCTGGAAAAAAAAATTAAATAAGATAATGAGTTGAAAAAAAAAATGTCAAATAGAGATGAAATAAATCACTTACTTGAATTTTGACTGCCATTTTTCAGAATCTGATAATTCAAAGTTAAATTTTGCTTTGCAAGCTGGGCAGTAATACTCAGTGCCCACCAGATCCTTTAGGGAAAAAAAAAACAGTTAAGTTGTTTGAATTCATTATCTGATCTTGCAGGTAGCACATGATAATTTAACAATATAAACATAATGAACAGACCTTAAAACGGCTGCCAGAAATTTTGTCACATGCTGCATGCACCCAAACTTTGCAACCATCGCAGCGCACCTAATCCAGTGAGCGAAGACAACCAATAGATAAATAGCAATTTACATTACATTCAAGAAGAAAGAAAAACAAAAATCCATAGCCATAAATAGATGGTAGATTGCCTCACCCAACTCCCACTGTCAGAATGGTTCCAAACCTTCTTGCATATGCCACAAAAATGTTTTGATTTTGTTAACTGAAAAACGATGCATGTAGTTGTGAGAAATAATAATAATAATAATAATAAACAAAAAAACAACTAGAATTAATATAGGCACATTAAACTTTAATAAGATAAGTAAGATGATAATACAGCTAGTCAGTACCTTAGCACATGTTCTACAAAAAAATTGGCCCCTAAAAATTGAAGCCTTCATTTTCTTATTTGATTTAAAAGGAAGGCTCATGCCACAGCCATCACAAGGTCTTGTATCTTTACTCTTTCCAAAAGAACCCTGCATGAAAAAAACTAAATTCAATTTAAAGATTGCTAAGGCAGGAATTTATATACCCTCCAATTGGTTCCTTAGATAAAGGAGCAAACAAAAGTTTGAAGTTATAGTGTAAAAATTGTAAACAGAACCTCCTAAGTAGAAAGAAATAACTATTAGATTTGACCGAAAAACAGTAATTTTCTCAGATCCCAACCAATAAAATGCTCAAAATTTTATATATTGAAGGAGGTTGTAAACTTTCAGGACAATGTGATATTTACTCTCAGATAACAATTAGCAAGAGTGTGTCAGAAGATAACAGAAAAGAGAATAAAAATATTATTATAGCAACTTTGTTCTTACCAAGCATCTGTGAAAAAACAAAAATAAGAACTTCTCCTAAATGACCATAATATTTTGGAAGTATTATTTCTAAAACCAGACAGATTCGATAGCACTATCATCGTTTCAGTTTAGAATTCTGCAATATAACATTCAAGTAAGTTTGAGGTAACTATTATACATACAAGAAGTTTGTAATACAGGTTTGGCTGAGGTAAGTCAAGTGACTAAACACATGCAGTTACTAGAAGTTTACAAAAATAAGGTTAAGAAAAAGATAAAACTCCATAGACATTTGCCTGGTTTGCAAAGGGATAGTCCAGATCCTGATTTGAGCCAGTCGCCTCTTGAACCCATCTAAGAGCAGATTCATCATAAGTAGGATTCCCAGCTGCCATGTTTATATCGTGCATCAACTTCTCTATAAATCCCTGATCTGCCAGAACAGCCTCCTCAAGTGCCATCTGAAAATCACTTGGGTTGCAGTCAATCAATTCAGACTGCTCTTGAAACCTATATCAAGCAAAATCGCACCTAAGAACAAAATGACAAAACCATAAATTAACACATTTCATGAACTGACAAAGCTACCCACCTGTCCATGAAGTCTACAAATGGAAATATCAATCCACGTTTGATCCAGGCATAATCCTGTTCATTGATCATTTGATGCACCAAAATTAAAAGCCAAAATCTCCTAAACATAATAATAACATCATACAAGCTCAGAAACACATAAGGGTAAATATAGAAAGCAATCTATACCCTTTGATATTCATTCCCAGCATGCCCGAAAAACATCACACAAGCTGCATCAGGTATGCAAGACCTCAAAACCAGCTCTGGCGCTTGAGTCATTGGATCAATTACAATAGCTGGCCAATATGGGTCACTCTTCCCTGATTTAGCCCACACTATATCACAAGAATAAAAGTCCTCTGGCCCATATAACCCATCATCTTTTCTCTCACCATTCAAAAGACCCTCCTCACTCATTAAATCAACAATTTCCTCAGGTTGGCACTTGTCTACTAGCTGTTGCTCGTGTAATGATGTCAAGGAACTTCGAGAACTCGAGTATTTCCTAATATCAAAACTCTTACTTAAACCAACTTCATCTTTCTCCTCTTCTTCACACAATGTACCATTTTTACGAGTCTTAAACCCAACTTTATCTTCTTTCAATTTACTCTTCACATTGTGATTATAACTCTTAGGTGTTTTAAAACTGAATTTCTCCTTTTTACATTCAATTTCATCATTCAAACCATAATCACGCAAGCTAGTCTTACTCTCCTTCTTCCAATTCTCAATAACGGAATCATTAAACCGCGAAGGAAGTACCTGAACTCGTCCACGTGACGTTCTCACCAATGGCGGCCGTGAAACCTCCACTGTCCGCTTCTTCAATTTCCTGGAATCTGACACATTCGACTTTGACACCACCTCATCCGGAGAACAAGATACTTCAGTGCACCAAGAGGCAGCAAATCCCTTCTCCGCCAGAGCACCATTAAGAATTCCGTGAAAACTAACCGGAAGGATACCGGCAGCCACCTCACCAAGTAGATTAAGCGGATAGTAACCATTAGTTTTCCGTTTCTTCCTCTTCGCTGAGTTCTCATCATCCTCTTTCGTCGAGACGCCGAGTTTACACCGTTTCAAACTCGGCATTTGAGATTTCAAGTTTCGCTTAATTATCATTCTCGAAACAAAACGATCAAACCAACCACCACATCAATCAGAAACCAAAAAGATGTCTCTTCTTCCCGGTCTCCCAACTCCAAACGCTCAGAACCCCAATTCCAAGAATTCACAACGTAAACCCTAAATTCCAATTGGTTTAGCCTCCAACTGCAATAGAAAAATCCAAAAAAACGACGTCGCAGACACAATCTTCGACTCTCAATCTCCGAAACAAACCACAGGATTGCCGAATCGAAACCGAAAACTCCAGGAGAAATTGATAGAACTTCAAAGATTCAGAGAGATCTGTTTCGTGGAGTCGACGAGTTCCTCAATCTAACAGCCTTTAAAACCAAGAATAAAATATAAAATAACAGAAGAAATATAAATCCTTCCGCAACAATATTCAAATAATACAAGTAAAAAAGAAAAAAGAAATTTATTTATTAATTTGATTTTCGCGTTTAGTTTTTAGAGAGAGAAAATAAGGGGGAGGAGTGACAGCGAGATGTTTGGGGTCGGCGTTATCCTAATGCTGAGTTGAGTTGAGTTGAGTCGAGTCGCGTTATATCATGTTGTGTTGTGTTGTATGTGAATATTTAATCATGCGGGTGAATAAAATTCGCAAATGGGATGTGGCTAATTTGCGCTGAATGTTGAGTGTGCGCATATCTTCTTCTCCTCTCTTTCTTTCGTCCTCCTCCTGAATATGAAATTTGTGTTTTGGTGAGTATTTTTGTGCTGTTTTGGTGGGCGTTTGGTTCCGAGAAAGTTGGAAATGTGGTTGGTTGGGGGGGCTGTTTTTGCTAGTGCTTTTAAGGTTTAGAATATTTGATTTGGTCGGGAAATTTGTTGATTCAATAGGGCCAGCGTAGAGATGCATGGTTGTGAAATTTGTGATGGGTGGTTTTATTTGAGGCGGGTTTGTGTTTTTGTTACGTCTGCTGCAAATTTGAATATGGTGGAAGGTGGAGGGGGGCCGATTTTTAAACAGTATAGAATAACCTTATTATTATTATTATTATGCCCTTTTGCCCATTTGGTAAATTTACCCGTCTCATAGTATTTAATTGGTTGATTATGGAGTGACCAGATTTTGATTGTTTCCCATAAATCAGAGAAGAGCCATGGAATTTACGGATTGAAACTAGCAAATTTCTAAATGGGTTTGTGTTGGGTACTACGGGAGACGGGTGTGTTGTAATTTTGAGGGATTTTGGTTTGGTTAGAGAAAAGATTGAGCAAGAAGGAACAACTGTAGCATTTGTTGAAAAGGAAGAAGAAGACGAAGAAGAAGAATGAATGAATGAATAAATATGGACAATTAAGAAAGGGTGAAGCGGAGGGAAAACCTGAAAGCCTTTCATGAAAGGCTGAAAAACAAGTGATTTTCGAGGTGGGATGGCCGCCAAAGGAGTGGATGTTATCGAAAATCGATCCACATATTTCCATGGAGTTTTTTACTTCAAACTTATTGGCTGTTGTTTTGTTATATATGATTTTGTTACTCAATTTGCATATAAAGTTGGACGATGAAATCATAAAATGTTTGATCGAAATTATGTTTTGCTGCAGCGCAATGGGTCTGGCCCGACGACGCGGAGAGGTTGATGCCTCAGAACCAGCGAGCATTCGAGGAAACAAATAGGCGAGGAGAGCAAGAGATAAAGAGAACCAACAAGAAGGAGAAACACCATTACCAAATTGATGTGTTTCAATGATGCAGCCAAAATACAGATGATTCTTCATTATAGCTAAATGGTTAAAGACATTTTATCTATGTCAGTTTTTATTACTATAATCGGAAATAAAATTATTTTTTAACCAATAAAATGGTTTAAGTCATTATGTGTTTATATAATTAGACGTAAAAATATAATAAATCTCGTTAGAGATGTAAACGATCAAAACCTATATTTAGAACCTTATAAAATAAAGTTTCAAATTTTTTAAGTATATATTATAAAGTAATTTAAAAATGTATTTATTATCTTGATAATTATTCTTTATTATTAATTAAATAATAATTATAATATATTAAATTTTTTCAAATTCTAAATAGATTAATAAATAGATGTATTGAGCCTTTTAAATCCTAAATAAGCTAATAAATATTATATACAACTTATTATTTATACATTTAATTAATTTTAAAAATTTTATTTTTTATAATATTTTATTATATATTTATATTATTAAAAAACCATCAATATAAGGCCAAATTATCAACCTAAATATCATAAATTACTCGTTTTAAAACACAAATTTATATGAAAATGAAATGTCAATCAATGATAATATTTATTTTGTAATTTGTAATAATTTTCAATTATTATTTCATTTATTTGAAATTTGTAATTTACTCATTATATTTTTTTATCATTCAACTCTAAATCAATAATACGTATGCATTAATCACATAGAATTTATAATCACCATATTAATTACTTGTAAATATTTTTAAATTTTACATTAGTGTTTACGTTTTTTTTTTAAATTAGTTCAAAAATTAATATAAACTACTTATAAAATTGTAGGAAATTAATTATTTTAGCCTTCTTTTTTTTTTCGTTTACACGTACATAGCCTTCAAAAAATGTTATACATTTGTAGCAAAATTAACTACAATTTACCATAAATACTCATTGTATAAATTGGGGTAAGCACAGAGTCAAATTTTTTTCTAAATACCCATATCTAGAGACAACTACTTAATGTATAATTATGAGCAATTGTAACAAGTCAACAAATTATAATCCATTCTAAGCAACAAGTTAAAAATACTTCTAGATGGCTAACCAGGTATATTGAGTTATCATTTTTCGTTCATTTAGTTGTAGATTATAGATAATTTTATTGTTCTTGATTTAGGATTTTGGGTTTAATTGTGTTTTTGTTCAATTCTTAGGAAATAAATATGGGGATTTTGTTAGGTGGATGATAAGAACATGTTTTAGTGTGTTAAATGCACAAAAAATCGTTAGAGAGTAGGTGTTTCTAGTCAAATAAGTTTTAGGGTATGTAAGGGGTAAGCAAAATGCTTAAAGGGATAAGTGTAACATTAATGAGGATCAACAAATCATTTATGGGGTCATTGTGTCGCTTATGTGGGTCAACAACACGTTAAGGGGGTAAGCAATGCATTTATAGTGAATAAGGTCATCGAACGTTAGCATGCTGCTTAAGGGGGTCAATATGTCACTTACAGGGGTTAGTGACACGCTAAGGGGGTAAACGACATGTTTATAATGAATTTGGATGGAAATTTTGATGAAATACACTGTTATCATTACTGATTCTATTAAAGTTTACTATCGATATAACAAAAAATACCATTTACAAGAATATAATTTTAAGATATACATAATCATGTATTATTGTTAATAAAAAAAAAGTTTTTTTTTTTTTTTTTGTAGAGAATTCCGATAAATAAGAAAAAGGGTGAATTGAAGTATCATATGGCACATAACTTTCGAGTTCGATTGATAATAAGAGTACATAAAGACACATTCTCTAAGATTCAAGACTTGCTTTTAGGAGACTTAATGTGCTCATTTTAAGGAAACATGTTTTGGGCATTCCTTAGATCTAGAGAAGTAACAATTTAGTGTCATGTTGATTCATTTAGTCTTGTTTCGATAAATAAATTGCGGTAATCCAAAAAAGAAGTTATGCTTTCGATAAAACGAGATGGATGTATGGTTCAAGCCGTTAAGATTGTACAAATGATAGACCTCTAGTTTGGTCAAAACATTGATATGGTGTCATATACCTCGATGTTCAAAACTTCACGTCTTAGATGACATTACATTGCGAAGGGAAGATATGTGACCAACCTTGACCTACGAGAGGCTTTTGATGTGAGAATGTAGGGCAACGATAAAAATGTTGTTAAACTTCGATTCAATATGGGAGGTGTTATAAGTCTCCCAAAATGGATGTTCAATCTCCCACTTTTTCACTCTCAAACTCCAGCCACAAACAAGCATTGAAACATGTAATTTTCATACAAGTTTCAAGCCATATTCAACTTAGACTATACAATCTCTAACCCCACTTCAAGGCTTAATAATTCCTTAAGAGAAATGTAGGAAAATGTGGTTCTAACACAACACAAACTTGAAATCCTTTGTAAGTAATTGATTCAAACCTAATGGACTAGCCACCGATTTGAATACAATCTAACTTACTTGATGATGAATTACAAGGTAGAAGTCCTCAAGCCTAAAGGATGATTATCTACTACCTTAAAATTGAATCAAAGATAAATGATGCTTAAATCAAGTTTAAAAGAACTTGTCCACCCACTTGAATCTTACTTCTACCACTTTGATTCTCTACCACCAACCTTCACTTGCAAAAGGGTTGGATAAAGGAACATAAGTATTCACATAAGCCAACAAGCATCATAGAATAAGCAAAGTATAAAGCTTATCAAATTTCATTTCAAAAATCAAAGATCCTTTTAATGAGTTTGAGTTGTCTTTATATAGGCAAGTTACACAAACCTCGTTTAAATAACTAACTCTAGTTAGTTAAAAATATATATCACAATTTACAAATGAAAATAAAGTAGAAAACTAAAAGACTAATAAAATATGTTGCCTAAAATAATTACAACACATAACTAAAAATTAATTAATTATAAAAAAGAAAGTAAGTTGCGTCATGTATTTTCCCTTGATTGAATTATCTTGGATTCGATCTTCAATTCAAGTGTTCAATCTTGATCTTAAAGGTTGTTAGCATTCGAATTTTTGTTGAAATTCTTCAAAAACTTAAAAACATCAAAGATAGTATATTAAAGAAGTTTTGGAAGCCAAAACATGCAAAAATAGTTTAAAAGGGCCAAAAATCCACACACATGGCAGATTCTAGGCATTACTGCACCATGCTGCAGCGGTATGGGCAGCAACAGGGCAATGCAATGCCATGTTGTGGCGCGTAGGTTCTACACCTAACCCATTGGTACGCATTGTCTTTGCACCTGAACTCTGTCCAAATTGTTGGCCCAATTTTGTATTTGATAATTGTTTCTAATTGGCTTTGGCATGCCCTTTCTTATCTGTTTATACCGTCCTTTAATAGGCCCCTGTTAGGCCTCACCTCTATCTGGCTCATGAATGTCTCTTATGGCTACCTGATGGAAACCCTCTCTCATAACGTCTCTAACAACTCTTATGTCCTTAGGCCTAAGAGATATTAGGAGTGCAAGGCCTCCTATTTATACTCATACTCCTGGGTCTCACTGAGGCACCACTCTCCTCCACAAATCTAGGTAAATGAGATCTCTTATTTAAAAAATCACAAACACAAAAAATGGAGATTAAAACCTAAAAATAGTATTAAACTTCATACTATTATAATTATGCTGAAACGACATGAACATTGGCTGTTGGGATAATTTGGCTTTGAGCTCATGCAAATTTGGAAATTAATGCATTTAAAAACGCATTTTTCGAAAATAATCTCAGCCCAAGCATATTCAATCTCAATCAAACAGTTTCACAAGCTTCATACATCAGTTATAAATAAGGTTGGATACAAGGCAAACACGTTTGGGCTCGTTTTCGAGTTCGCTTCGTTCGCCCACGAAACGAGTTGAGCATACCGCGAACCAAATGCGAATACGAGCTTGCATGATAGTATTCGGTTAAAATGAATATGAACCCAAACTCGGTGAGACGAACAGTTCGGTTGAACTGAAGTATTCGTTCGGTTCTAGAAACCAGAATATCTCTCATCCTCTCCCTCGGAAATCCAGTGTTGACGACAAGGTGCACCTGTTTGACCAGTCCCATCCGTTTTCCTCCTCGTCTTCGTTCAGTATTGGTCGTAATGTAGCTATAGTCGTCTACTCTGTTCATTCGCAGCAACGATACCAAGCTTCAAAAACAAACTTGTCCACGCATGACTCATACAAATGTGAAGCTCGACCTCCTCAACAGAGTTGTTCGTCGAACACAAGTCGAACACGGATATGCTAGGAGGCCCAAACAAAGCAAACCCGAACAACTTCGTGTTCGCATTCGGTTCACTTCGTATCCAACCCTAGTTATGAACATGTTTATTTCATCAAAACTCATGTTACACACGTTAAATCTCTCCACTCAAGCATTAAGGCACATGTACATATTAGACAAAAAGTAAGTTTCGTCTAATTAAGGTGGACTTATAACTAAGTAATGTAACATAAAATCTACAAATATTAACATGATTTTCATATAAAACACATACAAACTACAATACCATGATCTTCAAGTATGATACAAACAACATAATGTGGTCATACTTACTTAGATTAAGTGTTTGGTAGAGTAAAGTTTTCAACTTCTCAACTTTGCAAAATTTGTATTATAACTTTGTGCACTCTAAAATTTATGTGAAAAGTGTAAATAGAGGCAAAATTTAAAAGAGAAAAGACAATGGTAACACTGATACTGATTCGGTCAATACGACATAATTATATAAAATATTTTTTGTGTTAAAAATGTATAAACAATTGAAAAAAGTGATATTTTAATTAATTACCCTCAACTTTTTGGCTTATAAGTTTTTGTACAAACCAAAAATTAATTAAATAATTAATTTGATTTTATATTTTCAGTATTTTAATCTATATTACAGATGTCGTAGTGATCTTTGCTTAAGCACTCACTTGAAATATCAATAATTTGTTGAAGAATTAATTAATTTTTCTTTTATCTTTATTTTTTGAGCCAAAGGACTGTTTCCACCCATAGTTTGGTCCCAAGACAATTCCCACCTGTCAAGTTTATAAAACCTAAAATCTCACCCATTAATTATTAAATCTAACAATCAACAGTATAATTTTAACAATCAATGGGTAATTTTGTCATTTTAAAGTTAAATTTTATAAAATTATCAAATTATATTTACATATATATATATTAAAAATTATAAAAAAATTTTTAAAATTTTTAAAAAATATTTAAATTTAAAAAAATAAAAAGTACCAAGTGGTTGTTCCGACCACCTGGTTCCAAGGGGCCTTTCGATTCGATGAAGACGGTCAGATCTAATCGCCTCTTATTTTGGTAAAGACAGCTAGATCTGACCACCTTCATTAGAGAAAGGGGTTGAAAATGACTAGAATTAGCCAACTTTGCCCCAACAGCCATTTTTGACCATGGTGTCAGGCGGAGGTGGCTAGATCTGACCGTCTCTATCGAATCGAGAGGCCAGATTGACCTCTTTTGGAACTAGGTGGCCGGAACGATCACTTGGTGCTATTGTTAATAGTGGTTGATTTTTTATTTTTTTTAATTTAAATATTTTTTAAAATTTTAAATATATTTATATATATTTAAATATTATTTTAGAATTTTATTATAAATTTTTATTTTCTTAGTAAGGGTACTTTTATCATTTCATAAAATGGATTAATGAAATTTGATGAAAATTGGGTGAAAGGTGAGTGTTTGGGTTTTTAAATGTTAGAGGGTGGGACTTGTCTTGTGACCAAACTATGGGTGGGAACAAATCCTTCGGCCTTATTTTTACAAGGGCCGGTTCCCTGTTGCCAACGTGGTCCTCAACAACATCCAGGTTGCCCAAAGTACAAAAGCAGGATGTTTACAAATGGCCAAGGGACTTAATATCACCCAAGGATTGAAGAAAGGAGAAAACGACATTCATTCACTTTTTATAATTCAAATATTTATTTATTGGTTAAAAACTAACATTAAATTTAATAATAATTATTAAATATAACTTTTAATAAAATGTTTTTGGCATTTTTGATAAAGAAATTTAAAAAATAATTAAAATATAAAAAAAATATTAAAATAATGACAAAATAAATTTTTAAAATTATTTTTAAAAATAATGAAAAAATAAAAAATAAAAAATAAAGAAGTAGCATCCATCGTTGTTGATAGCAACGGCCATTGAAAGTCAAACCAAATAATCCAAAACAGTCATATAATTCACAAAACGATAAGATCTAGTCATCGTATAGCATAAGTTGGCATTTTTCAGTCGTTTTTAACCCTAATCATCTTTGCCAAACAAAAGTCTCATGCAAATAAATCAGATGATCATTTCTGACCATCTAATTTGACTTTTGACGATCACTGCTATCGATGACACTACTATTTTTTATTTTTTAAATTTTAATTATCTTGTTATTTTAACATTTTAATATTATTTTCATATTAATATTTATTTTTATTATTTGTTTGGTTGAGGGTATTTTGATTATTTCATAAAAATGTTAATAAAATTAGATAAAAAATGTTTTATGAATGAATGTTTGAATTTAAAAAAATTAGTGGACGAATTTAAGGAAACCTTAAGTGGCATTAAGTCCATTAGCCTTTACAAATTCATAAAATCACCTATATACTAGTGTTACAAAATAGTAGCTCTCACCATCATCCCCCCTCGTCTATTTTTGGCTACATCATTCTATGTTTTAGAAACCAAAGTAATTGATAAGCTCAAACCGAATGTTTTAAGAAAATAAATACTAGATCAAATGCCTAATTCAATACTCTTTTTTGATCATATGAGTCAATTTCAGTTCTCTATGACAAGTAACTAAAACTTTCCGATTTTCGTAATTTGTTACCTACTTTTTTTTCGATTTAAGATAGAAACCAAGATCGACAACTATATATAAGATGATTTTCATTTTGAATGGATAATTTTTTGACCTTTAAAAATATCATAGTGGGGCAATTTTAGATATATTTGCAGATGATATATGATATGTATAACAATAATAATAATGATGATGACTTTGATAATTATGAGATTGAGGCGTTTAAATAACTGAGAAAAGGTTAAAGCCTTTTAGAAGAAACTGGATTACTTTGTTATTTAGCCCACCAAAATTGAGGGACAATAGAGCCAATTTGTCTTCAAGGGCCTGTTTGATGTGAGTACTACACAGTAGATTAGCCCCCACTGCCAAGACAAAAAAATTCTTTCAAACACTCTCATAATTTTCTGTTATAAAATTTGAGACAGGCAGAAGTTCTACAATGTAATTATATTAGGTTATAATTGTAAATTTCTAACGGTTTCTCCATTTAAAAATTTCTTTTATTTCAAGTTTTATCTATTAATGACAAAATTCACTTGAAGCCAAAAAAGTAGAGAATTTATATCAATTAACAAAAGCAGAACATAGTTTTACATTAGCTGTATTATGTCATGGGTAATTTTTTGTGACTGGTTTTGTTTTTTAGTTTCAATTTCTTTTCCAGTTTTAAATTTACTGAAGGGACAAATAGCTTGAGTGAAGGCAATGAAGGGTTTATTTTTCATAAATATGGTTGGCATGTTGAAAGCAACTTTGGTTTTGTTGGACTGAGAAGGAAACAAATTTTCTTTGTTTCTTAGGATTTGTTGTGGTTTAGACTTTGGACTTTCACTGGCATAGTATTCTTCTTTGTCATGGCATGGATTCAATGGGATCCGATTTGTAAACAAGAGAAACAGAAATTGGAGAGGTGAAGCATCTGCAGTAGTCAGCAAAGTGATTCATTTAGTGGTTGGTAATGATTTACAGAGAAAACCAAGTGAAATTGGCTTGGCTCTCTTATTTCAAAGATTTTCTGTGATAATGGCTGTATAATCATGTCAAATCTGGAAAATAGAGCAACAAAGGTTTAGTCAAATTGTACTCCAAATCATGAAGATTTGTTTACACAAATTGTGCTGCATTCATTTGCTTGACTCAAAAGTGTTTTTGTATGTTAAAGGATGAACTAAAAGCCCACAAAAGTTTGATGTCACACTTGAACATGGCAACTTTCAATTATTTGCTTCATAATCAGCATTACAGCCATTTTGCAGCAATTATCAAGAGATTGAATTAATCTGCCTATGGAAGCATTACCATTTCATTAAACATATATATATGAACAAGTACAACTCTTGGCTTCATTTTATTCGACAAACCTTATATACAATCCTACTACTCTCGCCATTTGGTTTACTTAGTAGGTTATTACAGATAATAAGAGATGGACTACTTCTACAGGAGTTGAAGAGGGGATCTCGTTTATTTAGCGCTACCTCTTTACGCTTTCCACTAATTCTCTTTGCTAGGCCATTAAGACCTAGCTATTTCATTCCTATTCTTCTTCTTCTTCTTCTTCTTCTTACCATGTTAATTAAGAGTTATTGCCTCCTGGACATGTCTAGTTCTTCAGTCCTTGCAAACCGTCCACGAATCCTTGGTTGACTGTCCGCAAGAGCCTTCCTGCAAGCGTACTGAAAAAAGTTGGATAAAAAGTTTTAGCAAGGAGTCCTCCATTGGGCGCTTATGTTAAGTAAAGCAATAACGACAGCAATAATCTACAGAAAAAAGCTAAAAACGTAAGTATTAATTATCAATCATACCTTGATTCTTCTGCCAAAATTCCTCTTTGTCTTTTTGTTTCTGTATCTAGAAAGCTTTTCCCTGCGGTCCTCAGTAGTGCAGGTCGTGATCATCACAGGCTGTTCATGAGGAGAATGGACGATGCTCATTTTGCCATTACCAAGAGTCTGTCATAAAAATTCAGTATCAATGACCCAGCCCTATCCTGTGGAAATGGCCAGAAACATCTAAACATTTCTCAGTCCATAGACTACCATGAAAAACCAATACTTGGTGGGTCATGCAACACAGATGAGAAACGAGAAAAAGAAACTGCTAACAAATGAGCCATGTTGCCCACAGGCAGACATAATTGAGAAAATGTTGTTTTTAAGTAGTCTAAATTTTATAGAGCAAAAAGATTTTACCCAACTCTGTCTATGGTGAGAAAGGTTTAAATAACTATTAAACACAGGTCTATCCAATGGCAGCTCCATCTTCCTACAACACATGGACACACCACAACAGGGGACTAAAGAATATATTTGGCATAAATACTTTCTCCTTATTGGTAGCTTTCAAGTAATTCATGTCAGAGGCTTGGAACCGCTATAATCACATCAGAATTTGTCATTACAAGACATAATTAATACACTAGAATGTTCAAAGACAAATAAACTGTCAGCCACCGTAAAAGACTTGAATATCAATCATTCAAAAAGCAAGCCTCTCCATCTACCTTATTGAAAGATACTTATGGATTGAAAAAAAAAAACAAAAAATGCAAATGATTTAGGAAGCTCACTACTCAAACATGTAAACTATATTTAGAAGTCCACAGCAAAAATTTAGTCTGACCTTAATGTCTCCTTCACTGAATGCTCTCCGCATGCCATAAACAGATCCAAAATCCATACCAGGAATCTCGAAAAAACCTTGCTTCATCATTGTCCCACGTAACCAATCCATTGAGGTTAAGCTTCCAGAGCTCACACTTTTCTGAAATGGTATATCTGGAAGCAACTTGCTTTCTTGAATTTGGCTTTCATCTGTCCTCAGAACAGGAACCTTGACATCAAGGACCTCAGAAAAGGGTGCACCTATCACTGCTTTTTCTACGAGATCCTTCTCCCACTCAGAGAAAACCTCACTCAGAAGCTGTTCATGGTGCATTGAGTCAATATTGGCAACCTTGAGTCCTTCAGTGGCGACAACATCTTCACCACAGGAGATCATAGAAATGGCTGCTGTCACGGGATCAAGCTCCCCAAGTGGTTCTTCAATGATTGGCTCTGGAGCTTTGAATAAATCCCCTTCACCTCCCAGGTCGTAGTCCGATATGGTGGAGAGCTGGACATTGTTGCTCTGCGCGAGAACTCACAATTAAAAATCAACAACTATTCAATTAGAACACATTGCCAATGACATTACTTACAATTAAGGATGCTGAAATTACTTTAAAAGTCAAAAACAGTAATTAAACCGCTATCCCTTATAATCACTAATCAAATCAATGCTGAATTAACCAATCACGGAAACACCTCATTTCCAATGCCCTGATATCATTTTACATTCTTCTGAAATCTATGATGAATAACAATTTTAGGAATTAAAAAACCCACATCAAATGTGTGATAGACAGATTCAATCCACAACTTCAAGAACAGAAGTCTACAATTATCACAATCTTTTTACAGCCATCCACAATTCTCCTCAGAAGCGTGCATCAACGTACACGAATGCATCATAAGAGGTAATTTGTAGTTTTTGTAATCTACTATTATATTCTTAGACCTCAACTTAGTAGTCTGCTACTTCAACATTCATATTTCTACCAAAGCAATTCAATCCGACTTCAAAAGCACGGCATCCCTTTAATTTAACCAAACTAAAATATCATTTAAAAAATCATTTAAAAAAGATCTTTTCTGTAAAGGATTTCCATATTACAAAGTCTTTATCAACAAGAAATTTCTATTATAATCAAACCACCAGAAAAAAAAAAAAAAAAAAGTTCAATTAACTTATCTCACTGAGGTTACAATTCACTTTTACCTAAAGTAATTTTTCATAGGCAATTTTCATTTCTTCAGCTTTCACAAAATTAGTTTCCAAAATAAGAAAAATTTTTAAAAAATGGAAGAAAAATAAAGCCAGAAATGAACTTCTCGCTTACTTTAGTCTCTTATAAAAATAAAATTAATACAAAAACAAAAGCTTTTGTTTTTAGTGCTGTGAAAAGCTAAAATCCAACTAATACTGCGCATCAAAAACTTGTAAAAAACGAAAGAATCTTTGAAGAACACGGAGCTTGTGAGTGTGAACCCTTTTTCTTTTTCAATTATGGTTGTGTACACCCTGTTTGGCTTCCAAGAAAATGTAGACAAACAAAAGTCAGGATATTAAAAAAGTTTCCTTCTTTCTAAAAACCCATATAGCATATTCCACAAACTTAAAAAATTCTATAATATTTCAAAAAATTAAAAAAAAATAGAATCAACCAAAATTTATGAATCTTGAAGTTCGAAACCGAACTTTACAGCACCAACTCATGACAAAAAACGTAAAACCAAATATAATTTGCATTCATTTTTAAAGATTTTGCTCCATTTTCAAAGAAACAAAACAGAGAGTACAATAAAACTACAAACACCAACCCGAAAAGAAGTGAAACCCAGTTGAGAAGAAGTGAAAGAAATGAAGATCAGTTTAAATTAAAAGAGAGTAGACATGGAGAGAGAGAGAGAGAGAGAGAGAGAATACCAAAGAAGAATAGGGTTTATTTGATTTACAATATTCTTCAAGTTGCTGAAATTCTTGAGAGAAGTTTTGCACGTAAGGGAAGAAAAGGCCGGTTTGTGCATACATTTCTGGGGGGTGTGGAAGCCAAATGGTGAAAGTAGAAAAGAGAAATGAAAGCAGAAAATCAAGAGAGCAGAGCAAAATATGAAGTAGGGAGTAAAGAACAGAGAGGAGAGTAGGCTTTGAGTTGTGATTGTGAGACTTTGAGAAGACACAGAATTTATTTATTTATACACAATAAGCTGAGGTGCTATTTAATTTCAATTATGTTATTTTATTTTTATCTGATCCAACAAGCAAAAAAGATCTCAAAAACATAATTAATTATTATATTTAATTTATAATAATAAAATATAATAATAATAATAATAATAATATTTTATTAAAATATTTGATAATAAAAATTAGGATTATTCTCTTATATTCTTTATCACATCAACTTAACCATCTCCAATTTTTTTATTTTACAGTATGATTAATTAATATAAAATTATTTATATATAAAGACACATGCACAGGACAAATAAAATGGACAAAATAATAGTTTTTTATTTTTATTTTTATTATTATTATTGACTTGAATATTTTTTAATTTGCACAGGTGAATGCAATGCAATGCACTGCACTGCACCCAGCCTGCTATCATTTTTGCCTTTGTGGCCTTCTCTGTTACTCCATCACGCCCTCACATGTCAATCTTTTGTCTTTCCCATGCGTGTATGGATGGAAATTCTTTATTTCTAAAATTTTATTAATATATTTTATATTAATTTTAATTAAAAATAATACAAAACTTTATTTATATTAATAACATTTAGTTACATATTTAATAATAACCTATAATTTTTTAAATTTTAAAACATTTTTTAGAATAAAAAAATTAAAAGTGTTTTTCATAATTTTAAATTTTAATAGTATCTTTCAATAGTTTTAAAATCTTTTAAAAAGGATATGATAATAATAATATTCAAAAATAAAAAAAAAAATCTATTTACCAATTTTAAGCTTTTAAAAAATGGTATTTACTCTTCAAATACATTCTTATCATAATATTTTATTAAAATAATATAAATGTAACTTGAATGTTAAAATTAACTATTGGCTTTAATATATAAATAAAAATTTGATATTTTCAAACTGAATAGGTAGGAATCTGTAATTTCATCAAATCTTGGGTGGAAAATAGAAATTTAACCTTCCAAATTACTAAGTGTTATGTTAATCTTTTGAGAAGTTGTGATGGGGTCAAGGGAGAAAGCCAATATTTGTGGTTTAGAGTTTGGCACAATTCAATTAATTATAACAAAGATTACTTCTAATGATGATTAAGTGACAAAAACGAGAGGAATTTATGTTGCCTAACTTTGTTTAGGTCAAATGTAAAGGTAATTTATTAGGAGTTATTCTCGTATCAATTATTAGACTGACGGTATTAATTTTTTATAATATTAATATAACTGTTAAAGAGTGATATTATGTATACAACGTATTTTATGTATTCAACTAACGTATCGTTATATGATTAAGTGATTTTGAATTAAAATTAATTATCCAAGATTTTTTTTTAAAGAATTGAGTTTGTTATCAGATCGGAATTTTTTTTTTTTTTTTTTTTGGTTAATAGTAGGTTGGAAGAATGTGCTTCACCAATGAAATTGTAGAATTAATCATAATGTATGAATTCATAAATTAGTCTCCACTAAGCATGGTTATTGCTCCTTTCGGCAGCTTATATATTCCACTAATTTTTACCTAAACTATTATTATGGTTTGAAAAGTAGTGAATATTTTATTAAACAATATAAAGATTAGACCTATATCAACCTCCCATAATTTTTGACTGCAATTTTGTTGCCTAGTAAGTTAAATTTGGACCCATCATTAAGATTTAAGTTTTCGGATTGGCAAATTAATTAAAATAAATTATTCATCAAGAGTTTAGGGGTTGTTTTGCGATTAGGGGATTTTTAGGATTTGAGTATTAGTAAAGAGTTTTATGATTTTTTTTCGTTGTAAAATTTAATTTACTTAATTAATTGGGTGTTTGATATGTGTTTCTCTCAAAATCACCCACACTGCTCAAGAGATTTAGAAAAATTAGAGAGAGAAAACAAGCATAAAAAGGTGGAGAAGGAGATAGCAAATTTCTTCTTTTGCATGCCTAAAAAATTTGTTACAACTAATTCTTATAACATTTTTCCGATTGCCATTCACATCAACAATAAAATTACAATTTCATATTATTTGTATCAGTAAAACGTCACCGATTTAGAAAATTTCAAAAACTATTTTTCTCTTTTGTTTGAGAGCCTTTGCGCATGACGTTGTTTGCAGTTTGATGATACAAATTCGTAACAATTTTAGAGTAGGCCATCTAAGGTGGACATAACCATATATTTGTGTTTTGTTTGTATTAAGATTGCTTTTTTTTATATATATATATATAATTTGTGGCTTTTGGTATTGTAGAGAAGTTTTTCTAATCCTTAGCAAGTGATTACTTCTGAAGAGACATGTATGATATAAGGAAGAGAGCGATTCTAGGAAAAAATTTTGAGACTTAGTTTGCATGAGACATCATAAAATATTAAGACGTATGTCTGGTATTTCTAAATTTTATATTCCTATATTTAATGGACAAAATAATTTTATGTTACGACAAATTATGATTTAAGATTTGTTAGTACAATAAAGGTTAAATGAGACGTTAAAAGATGTTAAGTCTAAAACAACGACTAATAATAATTAGATTAAGGCTCAGAAGAGCATTGTTAATGCTATATGGTTGGCTCTGGCTCTAAAAATAAAATATAATGTGTTAACTAAGATTAAACCAGGTTGCATTGGCTTAAAGATAATAAAAAATTATTTTAGTAATCTATCTTTTATTAATTACATTGTTTTGTTTGGTTAATTAGGTGATAAAACATTATCATAATATTTTATTATCAAATTGATATGGTAGATAATATTAAAGATAATTTGATTTCTTGTTTCTTTTAAGGTATCAAAAAAATTACATTGATAATTTTAATTTTATTATAATTTTAACCCTATTTAATACATTTATTTTAATATATTAAGGACATTTAAATAAAAAAGTATTATAGTAATTTTTTATTACCACAAATCAAACATAATAATTATTTATATATATCAATTCTGTTATAGTATGAAATAAAAAAAGGAAGATGAGGAGAAAGATGAAAGCACAAATATAAAATAAATAAATTAATAACAATAATGATACTGTGTACAATATTATCCGAAGTGAGGTACAATTGTGAAAACAACTGAATATCTTTAAGATGATAGCCCTTACTTATGGTGCTAAGCAGAATTATTGAACTTCATCTTCTAAGATACAACACCTCAATCTCCTAATAAATATACCAAAACAACTAGTAGGCCTCGGTCGAATTTCTTAAATCAACAACCCTTAAAAAGCAAAATAACTTATAAGAGATTTTATAAATTTGAGAGGAGATAAAACAGGTAGCCATCTTTTCTTCAAAATTGTTGATTTTTTGTGAACAAAGCCACATTTATTTATGTGTATTAATCTATCAATATGTACATGACTCTTCACATATATATGTCTTTTCACATTTAAGCTACATGACTCTTCACATATACATGTCTTTTCGCATTCAAACTATTAATATAAACATGACTTCCTACGTTATATATGTCTTTTTACATAACTTTTTGTATTATATATATGTTTTTTTACAATTCATGTATTTGGGATGTTGAGCCAATTAATTTAGTGAAATTCAATGAATTTTTAATTCATTTACAATAATCTCCCACATTAATGTATCAATAAAACATTCAATTCGAGGAAAATTTAAGTGTGTCCGTGAATCAACATTACATCAAGAAAGGTAGCTTTTGCTTTGAACTTTCTCTAGTGAAAACCTATCAAACTTACTTAACTAGTTGATAGACTAGAGCCTTCGATCACTAGTTGTTAGTGCAAGCCAAGGTAATAGACCTCACACAATGTCTATACATTCAAGATTGGTTCTCAATTGTGTTTATTCTTTTGGCCCTAAACTACTTAGGTTTACACATGCTTTAAAAAAATCTAGCCTTTAAAAATTTTTGTAAGTTCGGCCAACTGTTCACACATATCGGTGACTTTTTATCGAAGACATTCTATAATATCACACTTAGTTATTACAAGATATATAAAACATTAAACACATGACGTATCCTTCAAAGACATTGCAGGTAGCACTTTATGCATATCAAGAACAAATGAAAGTGCTTACATGAGAGTCTCACAAAGTTTGTGTCCCTAGGATATCCATTCGCTAGGTTAGGTTTTCAACAAGAAAATGCTTTACTGAGTTAAGGCTATTAACCTCATTCCCCTCGATGTATAGTTTACTTGCTTTCTCATTAGGCCATTTGTTAGCAAAACTGTAATATTTTCCTTTGGCTTTATGAAGTCTATGGAAATTATTCCATTTGAGAACAATTGTCTCATGATATTATGCGTTTGATGAATATGTCTAGACTTACCGTTATATATCACATTTTGTGCCCTTGCAAGTATTGCTTTATTATCACAGTGAATGCAAATAGCAGATATAAGCTTCGGTCACAATGAAATATCCTCTAAAAAATGTCGAAGCTATCTACTTCTTCATCGACTTTATCAAAGGCAATAAATTCTGATTCCATCATTAAGTATGTTATTAAAGTTTGTTTAAAGGATTCCCCTGATATTACGACTCCTCCTAGGGTAAATACATATCTACTAGCTAATTTTAGTTTATCATAATCAGAAATCCAATTAGTGTCACTATACCCAAACACACTACAACCAATTGAGAGAGGATATGATTGATTTCAAGAAGCCAAATGATGAAAAAAAAAAATGATGTTTCAACTATTGTGATTCATGATGACTTTACTTTGATAATTTGTGTGATTGAAACACAAACCTTTATAAGTGAAAAAGGCTATGCTTTAGATTCTACTACTTCTATCCATGTTTTCAATGATAGAAGTTGTATCGTGGAGTTGGAAGAGAAATATAGTTTTAGTGACATTTGGATTGACAAAAAGGATAATGCGTATATTAAATGTGTTGGAAGTGTTTTCCTTAGATTTCACAAATATATTATTAGAACTCTTCATCATGTGAGGTATGTATCAAGTTTTAGCTATGATTTAATTGCTTAGGTGAATTAGCTTTTCATTGGTATATATGCATTGGACAAAGTAATTGGTCAAAGTGTACACAAATGGTAGAATGATTTTGCTGAGATAAGAGGATTAATAATCATTTATATAAGATTCATAAAGTCTTATTGCTAAAAAGATTAAAGATAAAGACTTTCTAGTTTTTGTAGTGAAAGTGAAGCAAATTGACAAATGAGTCAAGTTTGCAAATATTATTGAATTGGTTAAAGATTCAAGTCATTGGGGATACATTGAGACATTGCCTCTTTATCCTATTGTTACTAAATTTGTAAGGCTTTTTTCTTTATAAATATATTTATCCCACATCTCTTTTTTACCCTATTTCTGAAGGTATTTTTTTTCTTATAAATAAATTACTTGTTTTAGGTTAGATTGTCCCAAAATAGTAAGAAATGCAAGTAAAATAGTTAGTGACTACTAAAAGAATGTAGTTTTTTTTTTTTTTTGTTTTTTTTTTGGGAGCGGGCGGGGTTTGAACTTTTTTAAGTTTGAGTGATTTCCTTATATAAAAAAGTTTTGTGATTTTTCTCATTTTAAAAGTTACATAGTTGTAAAAAATATTTTACTTAGTTGGGTTTTGCAATAGGTAAATTTAGGTTGAACCGAACCATATATTTATTTTTTATTTGCATTGAGCTTACTCTTTATTGTTTGTGGGTTTTGGTGATTTTTTAACGAAAATTAATTTAAATATTAAAAAAATCTAAAATACAATTTAATTCTTTTTTTTTTTTTTTTTGCTTTTACGATTCTATTCCAAATTTTACACATATCCAACCATGCATGATACACGCACTATATATAGTAGTTAAATCGACAATTTTTAATGTAAATCACGCGTAGATGACACACGTATTACCATAACATGCATACCCAAAAATGAAAGTTTTAAAAGATTCACTTCATACCCCTTCTTTAACCCACGTACTAAGGATGCATGGTAACATTAATTAGCGGGTATTGACTAAATAACCCCAAATCCACCTTTTCGAACATTCAAATTATTTCACCTAATGTTTTAAACTTTTTATAATATAATTCTAACTGTAACTATCATTAAATTTTATACATAATGATTAATTTTGAAAAAAAATTTTAATCGAAAGTTTAAAGTAAATTGACTGGGTACACAAATTCGCATAAAGGTCATATTTTATAGTGACCATTTATATTTCAACATACTTTTCAAAGTAAATTCATACTAAATAACTAATTTTCTTATACTATAATATATTTATTATGAAATATGACTACTTAATTACTGTTTTAGCCAATTTCAATTGTTAGAATAGACTCAAAATTGTCTAAAATGTCAATGGTATCGAATTCTTTCAATACATGCAAACATACACATGAATTTTGTCAATAAATATGTGTGATTTAGTAGAAAAATCGTTGATTTGATGAATACGCATGACATGCATACTATGCATGACCAGAAACAGGCAAATTGTTATTAGAATCCTAAAAGTGGGAAAAAAAAAAAGGTGAATAAAATTATCTTTTAAATTTTTTTGAATTTTTAAATTAATTTTTCTTTTTTAATCCCTACCACTAATATCCTATCCCTGTCATTGACATGTAAAACAAATAAAAATAAATTAATAAAAAGTTATAATTATATCTGTAAAATTAATTGAAGTAAAGAGAAAGACATAGATTCGGTCTTCCAATTTGATCAAAATTATTCAAATTCTCTTTTTAAATATGGTGAGCCCACTGCAGACTGGATTCTTGAAAAGTCCTTGTATTTATAAACAGTCAACCTCCATTCCTCTCCTTTGCTCAAACTCAAGTGTTAAAATGGAGAATAAATAGAAGAAAAGTTGAAACTGAAAGAAGATAGACCACATGATTTGATAGAGATTACTTTTTTTTCTTCTGGAAATTTTAACTTCTAGAAAAGAAATGCCATTTGCCCATATGTTTTTCTATCTGTATAATTAATTATTTAATAGTTAAAAATAATTTTTATTCTTATTTTATGTATTTAAATAATATATTATTATGTGATTAAATGATTTTAAATTAAAAATAAAATAATATTTAATCATAAATTCAAAAAAATATTAATTCGTTCGCCTTTAGCCAGCTCTCTTAAATCAAATTAAATGAAGGACAATTTGCGATAAGACTTGTTCCATCTATATATCAAAGAGTTGGTGTCTTTTGTAAACAACTAAATGAAACCATAATCTTCCATAATTTGATTAAATTCAATAGCCGAGATCACAATAAAGAGGTGTAATCTCATTGAATCATTTTTTTTTTTTTTTTTTTGCAATTCTAACAATAAAATCGTATCGCAAGAGCATGATCTCACTAAATGACATCTAATTTATGCAATTTCGATTATATTACATATTTCTTGTTATCATTTGAAGATTTCGTAGGTTTTTTTTCTTAATTTTAAGAGGGGAACTAACTGTTTACCAACTTGGGATATGAGTAAATTAATGTCATAGATTGATTAAGAAATGAATTAATAGCTTCATTATTAAGGTCAAATAAGGTTGAAGCTTGAAAGAAAATACAAGGAATATGGAGTTTGGCTGTAAAGTAAAAGGGTTGTGGAGAATCCCGGCAAAGTGTTTTAGAAAGGAAAGAAAAAGTTATATGCCACTTTTGGCATTGGAATTTGAAAATATAAAAATTGAAATGTACACTTCGGGATGGCTCATGGGACAACTACGTATACCCATAACCTTAAATTCCCACATTGGGAAAACCAAAAGGCCAAACGACTTAATCCCACCCATAGTTTAAGCTGGGGACAAAGTCTCACCCTCTAATTTTTTTAAATTTAGATTATTATTTTTGAATCAAATTTAATAATAAATATAATAATAAATAATATTAATTCAGCGGCATTTTTGTTCTTTTAAGATTCAAATTTTATAAAATAATAAAATAAATTTTATATAAATATAAAATTTTAAAAATATATTAAAAAATTTAAAATTTAAAAAAATAAACTAGCCACCGTCACCAATGTCGACGACAGTGGCCGTTGATGACAGAACTAGGTAACCGTCTTCGACCACCTGGAGACGGTCAGATCTGGTTGCCTTCTGTTTTGAAGGAGGTTACCTTCTGTTTTGGAGGAGACGACCAGATTTGATCATCGGAAATGGTTGAAAAGGGTCGGTATTAATTCCAACGGTTGTTTTCGACCACTTTTTTCGGTGGAAGAGGTCAGATCTGGCCTCCTCTTTCAAAACTGAAGGCGACCAGATTTGACTACCTCCACCCAACAGGAAGGCCAAATTTAGCCTCTCTTAGAACCAGGTGGTCGGAGATGACTACGTGGTGCCGTTATCAACGTCCATCGTCGTCGACATCAGCGACGGTGGCTACTTTATTTTTTTAATTTTAAAATTTTTATATTTAAAAATTATTTTATAATTTTATTATAAATTTTTATTTATTAAAATGTATTTTAATCATTTCATTTAAAAAATTATAAAATATATTTGAATTTTGATTCAAAAATGAGAATTTGAGCTTTTAAAAGTTAGAGAGTGGAATTTTATCTCCGCTGCAAAGTATAAGTGGGAATAAGTCCTTTGGCCAAACAAAAAAGAAAGAAATTGTGAAAGTAAACCTCTAAAATAAAGAAAAAATAATAAACTTTTTAAGTACACAAGAAGATCCATTTTTAGGGGTCTATGTCAAGGGTGGTAAAATTAACCAATTAGAGGCTTCCATGTGGTGGCGTTTTCGTCTCAACATATGGCATGTTAAGCCGCAATTTCTCTGTAGTGGACTTTAGCCGACAAGGAATGATAATTTGTTCTCCCTTATTATGTCAATAATCATACAAATTCATCCGAAACTCTGGACCACGATATGAAACGTGCTTATTTTGGATTTGGCTTTGATTATGCGTCAATAATGCTATGGAGCCATGCATATTTCTTCATACAAAATTCCATAAATAGTGGTCATTTGAAGATGGTGAGTGGAAGGCAGGCAAATAGAAGAATCCCATATATTGAGAATTGGTTGACTTAAGAGAAGAATTTGAATTGAAATTCTGTTAATGAAGATGGTGAGGTGTGGTGAGGAGAGGAGAAATCAGCGAATCCGGTGATGTCCTTTTTGTGAGCTGTAAGTAACATTTTATTGGCAATGAATGACAAATTAAGTGCTTTTTCCTGCTAATCTTGGACTTCCAGCTAGTTTAAATAATCAATTTTTATTAAATAAAATATAATTTTATTTATTTATTTATTTTTTCATGAAAATATTCTCATTTTTTCGCTATCCAGATATGTGTGATAAATATAAAATTCAAAATCATTGATTTTTTATAATCATGCATGTATCACGGTACACGTATGATGCATACATAAAAAATAATGACTTTTAATATTTTCTCGTCTTCAAACCTCATCACCACGTATAAGCACGCATAATGTAACAAATCATATATACTGATGAGAATATTCACACGCGTCTTATTTTTGGCTACAAAACGATCATATCTAATTACAAATTCTTTATTAACATTATTTAGATTTGTTGCACATTATCTCAACTAAAAATATCATCAAATTTTATGCATATTGTTCAAATTTGGATGAATATTTTGAATTGTAAAACATATCCATATTCACATCAAAATCTTATCAAATATTTAATTTTCTTACACGATAACGTATAAAATATAAAATACAACTGTTTACATATTTTTTTTGGTCATTTACGTTATCGAAAAATCCCTTAAATTATTAGAAATCTCTAACGGTATTGAAATTTGTCTATATATATATATATAAAATCTCTGTATGCATACATTTCGACGTTTACGTGTGTTTTTTACAAGTTAAATAAATTAAAAAATCAACGATTTTAAATTTTGTACGCACTATACATATAGGGCACAAATAAGTAGTTGTGAACATTAAAGTAGTTCATAAAAAATTAAAAAAATAAAATTATATTTTACTTTTTCTTTGAATTTTTTAAATTAATTTCCCATTAAATTATCTGTCATACATAGTTTACACGAGAGAATCCGCGTGACAATGTAAAAGTAGGCCATCAGAATAATGTTTTCAGTCACGAAGGAAACTTCAACACATTTCCTGTCAAAAAATATCAGGGTCCAAGTAATTTCATATATAGGGTCTCCTCTTGCCTTGTATAAAGTTTAATAAATAAGAGCCAGTCGCACCCAAGGTTTGATGAAAAGACAAAGTTCACCCTCTAACTTTTAAAAGTCTACACCCACGCTTGACCATTTTCCATCCACTTTTTCTAGCCTTTTTGGTAAAATGATTAAACGACTCTCATTACAAAAAATAAATATAATAAAAATATAATTTAATATTTAAATAAAAATATAAAAATGTTAAAAATTTTCAAAAAATATTAAAAATTTAAAAAAATAAAATTAGAGTATAACATCCCAAAATTAAAATGATATTTTTAGACCCTAATCATGATTAAAATGGAGATTATATAGCTCAAAATTAGATTCATGAGAGTTTTTTAGGGTAAAATAGTCCTTCTAGAATGTGTATATGGCATGTGTAGGGGGCACGCTCGACCATGTGTCCATGGTCCTATGGACACATGGCTTTTGTCTTTGCTGTTATGCACACCCACCCATCTCTTGCTACATGCCCATGCATGCTTGCTAGTGGAGTCACCATATATAAAGTAGATTTTTTCCTGTTTCATATTAACTTACCTATTCTTTCTTCTTCCTATCTCAACCCTAATCCTAGATCAGAGAGATTAGCTAGAAGCAACCAATACAACTAGGATTTAGCTAGAGTTAGAGAGATAAAAGCTGTTAGCAGTTTGAGGTAAGTATTTTCTTACCTCTTTCCTATTTCCTTATTTATTTTAGCATGTGTTTCCCTATTTTTGGTGATTAGATGAGATAAGAAGCATATTTTGAGCTTACGCAGTAGCATCGTATAATAAAATGATAAAAATTGAAATCTTTAGAGGCAAAAGTATGCTTAGAGTATATGTATGTGTTATGTTGTGTTGTAAAAGTTTAGAAGCATGTTAGGTTGTATTTGGTTGCTATTGATGGGGAAAATATGAGTATGGTGGTGTAATTTGAATGAGTATATGCTAAAATAAGCTAATTTAAGGGTTGATAAAGATTTAGGTAGAGTTTGGTTTAGATTTTGCGTGTTTCAGCCATGGTTTGCCGAAACAGGGTAGGACACATGATCGTGCGCCCAATGAATGCATGCTTGTGCAGTTGTGCTTTTATAAAGTCACGATTATGTACATGAGGTATGCATAACTAAATTTGTGAAGTGTCACGACCGTGCAACTAGGGTCATGGTCGTGCGCATGCAGTAAATTAGAAATTTTTTGAAACTCTTCTAGAAGCACACATGTTCTCTTTCATGACTAGACACACGACCGTGCAACTCATGCATGACCTTATGTTTGAGGGGGGCATATATATAAAGCATTTTAGCAGAATATCATAAGAAGAAATAACAAATTACTAATAAGAAAAAGAAAGGAGAAAGAAACACAAAAAATTATTGTAAAACCCCAAAAGCAATATGGCAAATAACCTAGAGGGGGGGTGAATAGGTTATTTAAAAAAATTATCACAAGTTTAAAATTTTTCCTATTCTATCAACTCAAACATCCAAATATATAAATATAATTAAGCACAAATAATTATTCGACTAAGCAGGTAAAAAAATAAAGAGAGTAAAGGGAAAGAAATGCTCAGCCGATTTATAGTGGTTCGGAGCTTCTCCACGCCTCCTACGTCCACTACTCCAAGCAACCCCGCTTGAAGATTTCCTTCCACTAACTTTAACCCAAAGTTACAATAGTTTTTTCAACAAGGGAATTTCGCCCTTCACACTAGTTTTGATACAAGGGATTGCGCCCTTAACTTAGTTTTAACAGGGATTACGCCCCACACTAGTTTCACGGGATTGCGCCCAAGGGTTTGTGGAAATATTACAAGAAATTTGCCTCACAAGGCTGATACAGCAATTTGGCACAAGGTTTCTCTCTAAAGGTTTACAAATATACTTTTGTGAGAGAACAATGGAGAAGAGTTTAGAGAATAGAAGAATGAAAGTCTTAAGCTTGATTCTCTAACTCTTGCATCTTCAAATCAGCTCCAATTTATAAGAAATGGAAAATTCTAGCCGTTGCTGCTGATTTGAGAGCCGTTGGAGCCTTTCTGGAAAGTTGCACAGGCGTGACCTCTTGATGCACGGTCGTGCTTCCCTTTTTCTGCACTTTCCAACGGTCAATTTTGAGCTAGCACGGGCGTGCACATTTGTAACACACGGGCGTGTGTTAATTTTTCTTTCAGACGCCTTCAGATTCCAGAAGCGCACACGGGCACAAGCACGATCAACGCACGGGAAGCACACGGCTGCACTTTGGCCTTGCACACGGGCGTGTGCTTTGTGCTACACGGCCGTGTGTGGCATTTTTCCTTGACACACGGCTGTGTGTCTTTTGGCACACGGCGTGTGTTTTCTTTTCCCTTGACACACGGCTGTGTGTCCTTCTGCACACGGTCGTGTGTGTGCTTTTTCCTTGACACACGGCTGTGTGTCATTTCACACACGGGTGTGTGTCTTCAATAATTCCATGCACGGGCGTGTGTGGCCTTTATACACGAGCGTGTGCTGCTTGTGTCTTCTCTAGTGCTCAACACGGGCGTGTGCGGTCCTAACATTGCAATACACGGACGTGTGCGGCTCAATACACGGCCGTGTGTGTCTTCAATTTCTCAGTATGCATACGTGTTCCTGCAAAACAGCTTTTCGGCCCGATTTCGGTCATGAATCAAGTTCATGCCAGGGGTAATTTGGTCATTTCATAAATTTTAACATATTTTCGGAATCATCAAAACACTAAGGGTTCAACAATCTCCCCCTTTTTGATTGATGACAAAATATGTTAAAATTTTCAATAAAGCATATTCAATTAAAACTTTTAACACTCCCCCTATCTCTATGCATATAAAGTTTTCATTACTCCCCTTAATATTATGCATATAAATATTTTATTACTCCCCCTATCTTTATGCACATATAAAAAATTTAATTGATTTTAACCCTAATTCTCCCCCTTTTTGTCATAAATCAAAAAAAATTTTGACAGAGTCTCCTCTGTTTTTCAGATATTTCCCAAACATAACAAAGAAACATACACTCCCAAAATATCAATAATAATCACCAACATCAACATCAACATCAACAATTAAGCACCAAAACAATAACAAGTTATTATAACAAAAAATTTATTATCAATTAAGCATTATCAATATAATGTTAAAGTCAATACAATTAAAAATGTTCCTCAAAAAAAAAAAAATTTAAATATGCAAATGATGCATGAATGAATGCATATGAAGGATGTTTTCAATCTTGAGCTGGTGGAGGGGCATCATCGTCATCTTGTACTGATACGGATGGAAACCGAGAATTAAGAACTTGTAACTGAGTTTCTATTCCACTTACTCGGTCTTCAAGACGTCTCATTCTATCTCTCATGAAGCTGAAATGCTCTAAGGCTTGTCCTTGAAAAGTTTCAAATGATGCCATTAGCCTTTGCATTTCAGAGGGCGACTGAGATTCCATTTCTTGATCAACTCGAGTCCTCTTCCCTCTTCTTTCACTGGATTCAGCTGCATGCGATGGGGCACCTGAAGGAGCTGCAGAAGGCTCAGTTTCTCCAATAGTATCAACTAGTCTCCATCCCTCTGAACCATCTTTTTCAATTATTTTCATTCTGAAAAGGGCATCAGCACCAAGGTAGTGGACGTCTGAGAAGGGAATTACTTGATGTTCATATTCTGATAAATCCAGTCCGAGCTTCTCAACAAAAAAGGATATCAGCATCCCAAAATCTATCAGAACTTGGGGTTTGTTTGCATTTTCCTGAATATCACTTAACTTTCCAATTAACCACCGAGCCACATCCACTTGAGCGAATTCCAATGCAGCTTCCATCAATGCTAGATCTCTCACACTTACATGTCTATTAGTATTCGTTCTAGCATTTAGAGTATAAGTGATCATTCAATGGAAAATTTTTAAGCTCGAACTCCGCATAGCCGATGCCTTGGCTTTATGCGCATGGTAAAAATCGGTTCCAATACAATGAATCCAGGATGCCTGTGAACGACGCCCTCCAGGCATATCCAGAATTCCTTCACAATCACATTCTAACCAGCTCGCTAATTCTTCCGGTTTTACAATCCAATTTAAATTTCCTAATCGGAACTTCATAGTATAATCCAAAATCGTTCCCCTAGGATCTTTCGATAATTGTAACGAACTGTAAAACTCATAAACTAATCCTTCATAGGCATTATATCTCATCAAAAATAATTTTTCCAACTTCAAAGCTCTAACTAAAACCATTACATCCTCCAAAATTCCAATTTCTCTTAAAATTGACATATCCAAGCATCTTCCAACATAAATTGATTTTTCCAAAAGTCGATTGAGGCGTACCTTTTGCTCTTTGTTCTGAAAAATAATTCCATACGGCCCTTCATTCGATCTTTTGTTCGCATTCTTCATTCTTGGAGGCATTTTTGAGATTGACTTTGAAATGAAAATGATTTTGATGGATTTGATGCCAAAATTGGTATGAAAATGTATGGGAATGCAAGAGACCTTGATGAAATGATGTTAGAAACTAAATGTAGGTGAGAAATATGATGAAAAATGAGTGATTTTTGAGAAGGATTTGAGAGAAAATCGGAATGAGGGGCGGCTAGGGTTCTAATGTGCGTTGAAATGTGAAGAAAAATCTGGATTTATTTATATATCAGCGGACACACGGGCGTGTGTTTTGCGGACACACGGGCGTGTGTCTGGATCCCCAAATACACACGGTCGTGTGTCTCTCAAACACACGGGCGTGTGTGCTGCATGATGCGCAAAGGAACACGGTCGTGTGGTGTCTCGCACACGGGCGTGTTTCAACGTTTAAAAAATTATGAGCGTGTATTTTTATAGCACGGCCGTGTGCTGGTCAAGCACGGTCGTGTGTAGATGAAACACGGTCGTGTGATCTGAAAAAAAATTTGCTATGCAATGCCGAAATTCAGAATTAATCAAAACACAACAAAATATGATTTTTGCTCATTTTGATCAACTAAGAGGATCATTAATATGTGAATTCTGATATTGACCGATTTCGAAAATATTTTTGGATCGATTCGATTCGAATTCAGAATAAACACATAAATTATCAAGCATATCACACACATATAAAAATCAGCACATATTTACAACCACAATTTCATACTAAAACAATAATCATTCACAACACATAATTGAACATGTTTAAAATAACTTACTTGAATATGTGTTGTGCTTCAACCTTTACTTATACACCACTTCTTCAATTTTTGTTTTCGGTGTAAAAGCACAAGGAGATTCGTTCATCTTCATCTTCGTCTTCATCGTTTGAATCCTCCTTGCTTAATGCGGCAAACATCTTCTTTTTCGAATGTTTCTTTTTCGAATATTTCTTTTTCGCTTGAGGGCATTCTTGCCGATAATGCCCTTCCTTTCCGCACTCGTAGCAAGTTATCACTTTTTCTTTCTTTTTCTTCTTCCCTTTTGAAAAGAACTTGCTGAATTTCTTGGAGAGCATCTTCAAATCTTCTTCATCCATCGAGCTCTCCTCTTCGGTTGAGTTTTCTTCATCTTCACTTGTATCCTCCTCAACCTTGAGTGCGATATTCTTCTTTTTCTCCTCTTTCTTGGGCATCCATTTCATTTCGTGAGTTAGAAGACTCCCGATCAATTCGTCCATGTCCATGTTGGTCAAGTCTTTCGATTCTTCAATTGTCGTCACCTTCATACTCCAAGCTTCCGACAATGACCGTAGTACCTTCTTGACCAACTCAAAATTCTCAAACCTCTTTCCCAATCCTTTCAATTCATTTACTAGGTTTGAGAAACGTTTGTACATCTCCGTGAGGTTTTCATCTTTCTTCATTTCGAACAATTCGTACTCACGGAAAAGCATCTCCACTTTGGACTCCCTCACTTGGCTTGTTCCTTCATGAGTCATTTGGAGGATCATCTAAGCTTCATGTGCTGTTTCACAAGAAGAAACACGGTTAAATTCCGTGGTATCTAAAGCACAAAACAGCATATTTAATGCCCTTGAATTCAAACTCATCAATTTTTCATCATTTTCATCAAATTCAAATTCATTCTTGGGCAAATTCGTATTTGGATTTATGGGAACAAAGTCACCTTTATCAATAATTTTCCAAAGCTTATAGTCAATGGATTGAACAAAAAATTTCATACGAATTTTCCATTGACCATAATTAATACCACAAAATAAAGGTGGCCTATTTGAACTACCCCCTTCTTCGAAAGACGGTTTTTGAAAAATATTTGCCATGTAAGTTTCGAAAACGGATCTTAAACTCTAAAAATCGTTAGATTTTCGAAAACAAGAGCCCAAGGTCTGATACCAATTGTAAAACCCCAAAAGCAATATGGCACAAGGTTTCTCTCTAAAGGTTTACAAATATATTTTTGTGAGAGAACAATGGAGAAGAGTTTAGAGAATAGAAGAATGGAAGTCTTAAGCTTGATTCTCTAACTCTTGCATCTTCAAATCAGCTCCAATTTATAGGAAATGGAAAATTCTAGCCGTTGCTGCTGATTTGAGAGCCGTTGGAGCCTTTCTGGAAAGTTGCACGGGCGTGACCTCTTGATGCACGGTCGTGCTTCCCTTTTTCTGCACTTTCCAACGGTCAATTTTGAGCTAGCACGGGCGTGCACATTTGTAACACACGGGCGTGTGTTAATTTTTCTTTCAGACGCCTTCAGATTCCAGAAGCGCACACGGGCACAAGCACGATCAACGCACGGGAAGCACACGGCTGCACTTTGGCCTTGCACACGGGCGTGTGCTTTGTGCTACACGGCCGTGTGTGGCATTTTTCCTTGACACACGGCTGTGTGTCTTTTGGCACACGGGCGTGTGTTTTCTTTTCCCTTGACACACGGCTGTGTGTCCTTCTGCACACGGTCGTGTGTGTGCTTTTTCCTTGACACACGGCTGTGTGTCATTTCACACACGGGCGTGTGTCTTCAATAATTCCATGCACGGGCGTGTGTGGCCTTTATACACGAGCGTATGCTGCTTGTGTCTTCTCTAGTGCTCAACACGGGCGTGTGCGGTCCTAACATTGCAATACACGGACGTGTGCGGCTCAATACACGGCCGTGTGTGTCTTCAATTTCTCAGTATGCATACGTGTTCCTGCAAAACAGCTTTTCGGTCCGATTTCGGTCATGAATCAAGTTCATGCCAGGGGTAATTTGGTCATTTCATAAATTTTAACATATTTTCGGAATCATCAAAACACTAAGGGTTCAACAATTATAATAGAGAAACCTTTAGAACAAAGAATATAAAGCAGTAAGTTAAAATATTTTTCTAGAATCATATCTTCAAACTAACGTAAGTATGAGAAACTCAACATCGGCCTAGAATTAGCATTAGTAATCGGTAGATTACGATCAGACAACAAAAATGGAAATATAAACAAAAATAGAAATAGTTATTAAGTAAACAAACCAGAAAACTATTAGATCCATAACATAATATTAAACAGTCTACACAAAAACAGTTATGAAGTAAATAGAATAGAAAACTAGCAACTATACATCAGAACACAAAACAGTTTATGTAGAATTTATTAACAAGCTTAATAAGATATAAAAACATGAATTTAAATAAGAAATACATTGAATAAAACTATAATAGCTGTACAATTATACCAAATTTAAATAGTGAAAAGGAAATAATAAGATATCATGTATAATAAGTATTATACGATATGACATGCCCAAAAAAAATTTTCAGAAATGGATCAAGTGATCCACATGCATATGTTTTTAAAGTAGAAATACAATGATCCAAATATTATTTTAGGGATGGATATGAAAAGGGCACTTGTGAGTTGCACATTTGTTAGAGAGAGAGCTAGTGTCAGTTATAGTTAGAGATATACATAGTTATGCATTAGTTATCAGATTTCAACTTCCTAATTAAGTGTTAAGATGTTCAAACACAAATGGTCAGTGTGTCGAATATTTGTATTTATCAATCTACGTAACACAATAGGTATCTTTAGATACAAAGAAATTTCAGATATAATTTTCACTCAATTTTTAAGTATTTTAAGATCTTTGGGTCCTAACAATAATTTTAAAAAGCATCTTCAAAAAAATGTTTTTCAGAAAGCAAGCCCAAGGGCCCATATATGATTTTTAGCATGATTAGACATGATTTAGCATTTTTCATATCATGTCATGCATAGTTTGAGAATAAGCAGAGCAAAAAATTTATGATAAGTAACAGTAACACGAAGTGAAATTTATTAGATAGACTGACAAACGATGGAAACGACAATATATATAACACTAGAGATATAATTAAATACAAAGTACCAAATACGTAACAAAATAAACACTTTTACATAATAAGTCATGAACATAACAGTTGATGAGAAATAAAACAACTACGAATTAAATAACAAGGTTTATAAGCAGCCAACGTCTCGTGACAGGTCACGAATATTATAATACAATGTATAACATAATCATAAACTGAACAGAAACCAATTAAGATTACGAAGAAAATCATAATTATTATTAAACAAGCACATCATAATCATAATCAGTTTTGGTAAGAAACAAAATCAATAATATAATAAGATGAGAATTTAGATTAATACTTCTAATTAGTCATGAGTACTATGATATATATATATATATATATATATATATATATATATATATATATATATATATATATATATATATATATATATATATATATATATATATGCATCACTTTCAAAGATATAAGGGAAGTCAAACCCTAGATAGACTCACCTACACAATATACATTATAAGTAGAAGCAAAACAGAGTTCAACTAGGACTTGAGAAGAGTCAAAAGAATCTTAGTTTTTAGATATTAAATAAGAGATGAAGAGGATAATTAGTATCAAAAAGAGAGTTATATGCATTTAGTTGCATCAGTCTAGATCCCTTTTATATTAAGTTGTATATGTATACCTATATACATAATTACAACAAAATATGAAGTAGAAATCGAACAATAAAATAAGCTATAAAAGGATAAACCTATAAGATTAGTAATAATCTAAGCTAAGTTTTCAGATAAATAGTCAAACTAGTAATAGACTAAACAAAGTTTACCAAGCTAGAAATAAGATAAGTAGTAAAGTAATAGAGACCGAATGAGGAAAAAGACTAAGAATAAACTAAGCTGAGTATATGCTAAGTTGAGGGAAGTATTTAGAAAGAGATTAATTAAGAAACATGATGAGCAAGAGAAGGAGTTTAGAAATATCTTCAATTAAGAATCCAAATAAGAAAGAAAGTAGAGAGTAAGACGAGCTAGGACAAAAGAAGCTATTAGGCTAGTTAGGAACTTGATTAGGTTCTCCAATTTAGCGACTAGCCAATGGTAGATCAGACTAGAACCTACTTGAGGGTAGAATTAGAAGATACTTATTGAGTAACTTATCACTCATTCCCCTTAGTTTTCTTTCTGACAGGTTAGTGGTTTGGAAAGTTAAGCTTGGAGAATGAGATAACTAGAGAATAGGGCGCAACTTGAATAGGTTTTCACTTGAGTTTTTAGTTGTACATATGTGTATATGTATATTTTCAATTTTCAACAGATAGCATGTTACTTGCATGTTTTTTATCGCTCATGCATGAGTGTAGAATATCGTGTATGTTTCTAGTATTTATTAAATGTAATGGTAAAATTATGAGTTTTCTTTCAGGATACTGTATATTGGGTTTTAACATACTATTACATTTCATTTACAGCTTATATACAATGCATAGTTTTTAAATTAGCAGCAGTTCGTAGGGATTATTGTTATATATCAAAGATATTGTGTATAATCAATATTAGTAATAACAACTATATATTTAATAGTACAATGATATATAGCAAAGACTCTTTACAAACAATCATTGTCGCCAGTGGTGGTTAGTTATTGACAATGGAATCAGGACTTAAAAAGCGATCTTCTGGTTACGGTCACCTCTACCATCAACCATATTAGTAAACTATCGATGAAGCCAAAATCAACTATTTTCGATCATTTCTGGCCATGATTGATGATGGAGGTTGTTAGATCTAACCGTCTTATGAACTAAGAGACCATTATTAATGGTTATTATCACCTGCGATGGTAGTTACTTTTTTTTATATTTTAGAATTTTCAAATATTTTTATAATTTATTTTAATATTTTTATAATCTTCATAAAGTTTATTTTATTAGTTTTAAATGTATTTTTATCAAAAAAAAAAATACTCTTCTAACTGTTAATTTTAACCGTTGATTGTTAAATTTAACTATTGACTTTGGTCAATGAGTGAGTGTTTGGTTTTTTGAAAGTTAGAAGATAGAATTTTGTCTTTTTAGCAAACCTTGGGTGGGAACATATCCTTCAGCCATAAATAGAATACGGGGTTAAAAAACTATTTTCTACCTATTGTTTGTTGAAATAGTAAAATTTTACCAATTAAGTTTGAAAAAAATTAAATTTGTACCTATTTGTAAAATGTCAATTGTTAATTTTGACAATCCAAAAGTATTTATATCATTTTATCTAAATATTATAATAGAATCATATTTGAGGTATAAATATCATTTTTTAAAATTTAGTAAAAGTAAATATGTAAATTTCATTTCCTGTCTTAAAAATTACTATATTCGCTTATATATTTTAAAAATATATTGTAACCTCAATAGTTTGTAATATAATATTTATAACTGCAAACTTTTTTTAAACTGAAAAAAAAAAGCTCTATTAAAATTTCAAAGAACATCCCAAAATTTTTTAAAATTTGAAAAAATCCCTAAAATCTAAAAGTATTCATTTTACCCTAAACATATATATTTTATCCAAATATTATGATAAAAATATATCCAAAGTATAAACATTATTTTTTTAACTTGCAAAAGTAAATAGATAATTTTCATATCTTATTTTAAAATTATGATATTTACCCATATATTTTGAAAATACATAATAATTTTAATAGTTTGTAGCAAAATATTTATACTCGCCCCCCTCCCTCCAACTTGTGTTTTAGGGTCTAATTGTCATTTTTGAAACTATTAGGGATATATTAGATTTTAAAGTTAAAAAAACCTCTATTTTTTTTCAAATTTCCAAAAAACCTTAATTTTTTTAAATTTAAAAAGCCCCAAACTCTGTTTCAAATTTTCAAAAAGTCTAAAACTTTTTTCAAATTTCAAAAAATCTTATAAAATTTTTAAAAAATTACAGTTTAATCTAAATATATAATTATTTATCATTAATCCGATATGTACTTATAGTAATAAAAATTTTATTATTTTTAATTTTAATTAGTATAAATTAAAGTAAAAAGTATTTAATGAAATTTTAATAATAAATATTATTTAATTTGGGGGCATTTTTTGTCTTTTCAATAATTTTATAAAAAAATTATTTTTTGTCATAAACTTGTTTTTATTTTTTGTTTCTAGTTTTTAATTATTTGTTAAAATCATTTTAAATTGCTTTATATTTTAATTTATTTTGTTATTATTTTAATATTTATATATTACTTTAATTTTTTTGCGTATTTTAGTTATTTTATAAAAATATTAACAAAATTGGATGAAAAATGTTTCGTGAGTGGGTGTTTGGGTTCTTTAAAGTTGGGGGGTGTGAATTTGTCCTTTAGAGAAACTATGGGAGGCATTATGTTATTTGGCCTTTATATTAATATCATGTTTAAATAGTATTTATTAATTTATTTCATCTTTGAAACAAAACAAATTTAAAATAATTTAAATGTTACGTACATAGGGATAACTAAATTTGAAAAATAATTTCAAACATTTTTTTTACATATATTCAATAAAATTACCAGATTTCTCTGCATATGTATTTTTTAAAACATTTATATTTCAATATTCAAATATTTTACATATTAATTTAATATTTGATAATATTACTTTTTTATTTTCATTAATATCGTAAAACATTAAATACAAATTATAATAACTGTTTATGATTATTTTATAGGTTTTTAAAATTGTAGAGGTGTTTTTATACTTTTGAAATTATATGAGTAGATCCGAAATAAAGTTGAAGCTTGACCACTTCATAACTTGCAAGCCTCAACCTGAGCTCGAGCCCAAAAAATTTATAAGTTCGGGATTGAGCAAACTAGACTTGGTTTAATAAGCTTGATTGACATATCTACATATGAATTATGTCAAAATAACAACTTCTCGTCAGTGAAGTTGAAAAATGGTATTTTCTCATCTTCCATTTAATAGTCAAAAATTATTTTTTTCAACATATAAAATAAATATTGTAGGGTTAATATCACTAAAATACCTAAAGTACAAACATATTAAATTTTTTTCCACCAACTTAAAAATTTATCACTTAAATCTTTATTTTCAATTGAAAAAAAATTAAAACCACAATCCTAATCCTAACTAGTCACAAAATTATAATCACAACGATAACAATTAAAATTAGAGTTACAATCGTATCAAAATGAAGTAATTAAGTTAAAATTGTATTGAAATTATATGATTTTGACTAGATTAACATCAATTCAATACAATTTTAATCTGAACCAATAATATAATTTTAACAAAATCACATTATTTTAATACAATTTTAATTAGGATCGCACTATTAAAGTGTGATTGATAGAGAGGTTGTTTGCGACATTGATGGTAGGACATAAAAAATTAGGGTTTTGAAAATGGACAAATTTGAAAGAGATGGGACTGGAGAGGATTGTTGGGTAGTGGGATTTTGTTTTGTTTATAAAATATTGTAATGGGAAGTGCTTTGAGGAAATGGGAGGAGGGGGCCCTTTTGCATCCCTCTCTATATATGGCCTACTCCTATACTTGAAAGCACTTTTGGATTCTTTTGGGACTTTAACATTCAAATGATGTAAAATGTTACTCTAAGATCTTATATTATAAATAAAGAAGGAATCATAAGTTGTTATTGTAAATTGTGACTAAATTTAAATAATGAAATTATAAAAATCAAATTGATGCTGGATTCATAAAGATTCTGATTTCTCACACTTCTTGTTCAGGGAGGCCTACTTACCAAAATAATATATAGATTTTCCCCACTTGACAGTATACAGGAATCAAAATTCTTTCTTCATTAAATCATTAATAATATGAAATGAATCCACTTTTCTCTTGAAAAAGAAATATGACTCTGTCTATTTCAGAACTTTGTAGTACACAATTTGCTTGATGACATTGCATGTAGTACCACAAAAATCCAGCCACACAAGAGGGCATTTTTGTACTTCCAACCAACTACACCATTATAATAATTTTTAATAAAGGAGGTAACCCTCTTAGTTTTTTGGAATTGAAATAATAATGAAAGGGGTAATTAGGTAAAAATTTATTAATTTTTATGCTTTGTTAATTCTAAAATTGTCAAGGTCCATCCACCGAACCCTACCTAATTACTTCATTTGGACAGACAGAACTGGGGTCGGTTCATGAGCAGGGGTCAAATCCACTTGTACTTAAAATACAAACTTTAGGGGCAACTTGCCAATTTACCAAAATTATCATGTCCACCATCATAAAATAAAATAAGAAGACAAAAAATGAATATGCATTTTCTTGCCTATTCTTGTCCTTTTCCAATTTGCTTGTTCACTGCTTGCTCATGTTAGAGATAGAGATGTCGACGAACCAGATAGAGACTAATTATGTTAATCTTTATTTTTATTTTTTTATATATAATATTTTTTTATCTTTCATTCGACCTTTAATAGAGAGATTATGGAGAATTTTTGTTTTCGTTTTGTTTGAGAATTTCTTCCCTTTCTGATTTTCATAAAAGAATTTCTCCTACTTTTTTTATTTCCAATCCTTTTTAATAAAATAATAAAATGTTTGTTAGATATCAGGATATATTTATAATAATTTAAAATTTGTAAAGGTTTAACGAATATATAAAAGAGAAAAACATTAAGAAGGGGAACGGGTTGAAAAAAAAAAAAAGGTTAGAGATATATTTATTTCTATTTCTATCTCATTTTTAGTTATCAGAAAATCTTTTTCCATTTGAAGAAAAATAAACTAAATACTAATTTTGTGGACAAAATTACCATTGCAATAGTGAATAAAGACAAATTAATAATATTTGTAAAATAAAAATAAGATTAAAATTAGTAAATGATTAAAAAAAAAAAAAAAAAAAAGAGGAGATGGGGTCCTGAAACTGAATCCATACAAAAGAAAATGAGCTGGTGAACAGAAGCAGAAGTAATTATTAATAAAGTTAAAATGTAGCTGCCCCAAAACAGGACAAAGGATGGTGCGGGCCCAATCAAGGCCCATTACCTTTTGTAGGAAAATGGCATTTACGTGACATTCTGGAGAAACGTGTCAACCTACAGTTGATTTATGAACTGAAAGCTCTGCTTCGCCGTTCTGAAATTTCCACCAATTTATTATGGCTGCTGCTCCACTTACCTACTTCGTCACAAATATCCACACATTCGTTTCCTTTTTAGTTCAACCCATCGATTCATTGCATCAGATTCTCACATTTTTGTGTTTAATTCTATGCTAAATTATGGTGACATTAATTTATAATTATCATTCCAATTCTTTTTTGATATATTATGATTAATGTCAGATATGAAATGAATATGTTTATATTTATTTTAAATAAATATAATTTGAATTTATGGTAAACAGATTTGAATATGAATAACATTATATTTTATTTATTCAATAAAATGAGGTATATTATCATGTTTGATTTTTTTTTTATCCAGAATTGGGCTAGTTTTTTCCTGACTTTCGAGGACTATTTTCCTTGAGATAAAGCTGTGGCTTAATCCCCTTTTTTTTTTTTTTTGGGAACTTATTGTATAGATGCAATGCTATGAAGGGGAAGAGGATTAGCTTGCTATCTTGAGCTGCTCAAGTCTGCTTGCCGTCTGGTTCTTGCATGCTACGGCAGCCCTTTTTTGGCTCACTTGCTGTGCTGCTTTGAGGCACATCTTGAAGCATTCTTTCAAGCTGACTTGGACTGATGTTTTTGCCACGCTTTGCTTGTCAAAGGCAGCTACTTGTGATGTATGTCTGGGGACTTGGCGGCCTTTTAGGGTGGCTGTTTCTTTGACCACAAAGAGGTGTTTTCACAAGCTTCATTGGTGTGATGACTATGGGTTTTGGGGCTGGTTTTCTAGGAACCGTGGAGCTTGGTTCTCATGTTTGGACTTGTGGGGATCAAGGCCGAAGCACATGCAAATGAAGCGAAGGCATTGTTTTGGTTTTTTTTTTTTGGTTTTTTGGGCTTTTAATTGTGTCATAATTTGTATAGATAGTCACTCAATGTCTGTCAATAGTTGGATTGATAAAATATATTTTGGGTTAAATTTTTTGTATAATTCATTCTTTAATAAATGACTTTTGTATAGTTTCAACTAATACACTAATGAGTTATACCATATAGGTTTTTGGCTTTTTTTGTGTCCTATTTATGTTGAACCTAAGATAGGTCCGCAAAAAAGACCTTAGTGTTGTTTTGGTTACTTAATTGATTACTAACTAACCGCGATTAATTGAATTTAAATTACTCGTGTTTTTTTGTTCTTTTTATCTATTCTTTATTTACCAAAAAAAAAAAAATTATTTGATTTACTCATAAATTGGTTAAACTAATTTATAAACTTTTAAATTAAACAGACCTGTTTGTTTATAATATTTTTTAGATCTATAAGCTAAAAAAAAAGATCGGAAAACCAACTTTTCATTTAAATGGCTTATAAGTTAATTCGAATTAATATATTATTAGATTACTTTTGTTTAATTTTATAATTCTATCATACACTCTTTATTTGATTAATTAAAATAATTCACACTTCTATAAAAAATTCTTGTCTATTCATAACTTAGGTTTAGGGTTCATAGCTCTCTTTTTAACAAGATAAATGTTCATTCTCTTGTGTATTTTCTTTGTGTTTTGCAAAAATTTTTGTTTACATATATGAATTTATTAATTTAGTTTTTAAAGACTTAAAATTTGTTTACATATTATAGAACTTGAGATTTTAATTTGAATTGTGATTAATTAACAAAAAAGAATATGAAAATGAAAGGAGGATTAACAAGATTTTCATTCTTTTTATAGAAGATGAAAATGTGATTCACGAAAATTTTAATTTTATTTCAAGCAATATTTTGATAGATAAAATATTGACGTTTGTTTTTATAGTTATATATAATTGTATACATATCTACCATTCATCACTTTCTTGATATATATATATATATATATATATATGTTTTTTTTTAATTGACTAATTTGCATTTTTACATTAATTTAAACAAATTATTTATATTAATTTTAATGAATTTAAAAATTATTCATATAAATTTGTAATAAAATATTTGTCAATAAAATATTTATTGATTTTATTTTAAAAGTATATTATATTATAATATAATCAAAATATATTTTCATAATATTAAAATAAAAAATTGAATTAATATAATTTATTATTTGATAAAATAATTTAGTACCATTTTTAGTTATTTTAATGAAAAAATATACTCGTAAATAATATCTTATCAAATATATCAATTTCTTATTAACTATTTATAAGTTCTTTAGTCAAATACTTAACATTTCGAACGTTAATTTAACTTATAAATATTATTTACTTATAAGCTAATTTTCATAAACTAGACAAACAAATTCTAAGTCTATATTTCTCATGCTTTATGAAGAGTATGTCCACCAAACACTTGAAAAATTATTTCACGAATACAAGAACACCCTTTTATACGAAAATTCAACAATCGTTGGTCAATCATGATTATACTCATCATTTGATACAATTCTAATTGTAATTGATTAATGCATGTTTATTTTTTTAAAACTATACTAATTTTATTTTTTAACCACCCATTGCAAAAGCGGTAGATAAAAGCGGGTCATAGTCATTAGGTGAAAAGAATATATTATCATCATTTATGGTATCAATGAAATAAGGTTGTCATAACGATAATGAATCTAGTCTCTGAAAAGTTAGAATTAGAAATGTACCTTGAAAAGAGACTAAAGGTAGTGTAAGATGATGACTTGATATAATTCAATGTCTTAAATTGGTGGTGTGCAAATTAACATTAATATTTAGCGCTCTCACATATGACAACTAAAATTATGATTATTCCTACCTCTACTATCGCCTTAAAAAGCGATTTTAATATGAATGTTAGAGTGATTGACCCCATGCAAGGCTTCTCTACCATTTAAAATTGTAAGCATACTCATTTGTAAAGGTAATTAGGTTCGAATTTGACATCAAATTTCAAAACCTATTAGGTTTCTATGAAATTAATAATTGTCACTACCTTCAAATCATTTCTTTTTTTTCTAGTTTTTAAAGGTTAATTGGTTAATTACATTATAAACTTTCATTCATACACAGGGAATATAAAATCAAGGAGGTTACCTTGCCAAAATGAAGCAAGACCTCAACGCATAGTGTCACAATCAGAACGTAGAATCGGTATATGAGCTTAAATTTTGATGATTCTATTTTAAAAATTGTTTTTATATATTAAACTCGACATTGAGTTATTATTTACAAGATTAATTTGTCATTTTTAAGTGACATGAATTTCTAGCTTTAGTTATGAGTGTTGTGCTGCTTGTGTCCATGTGGTCTTGTCTTGTTTGGACAATTGAAGTTGAGGGCTTTGAAGTTAGAACTATTAATATTAGATATTTAAAATTTTGTGTATCAGATTAATGAATATTGAACTTGCTAATTGCTATTAATACTACTAAGTTTTGAATATGTATAACATTATAACTTAAATTTCTAAGTCTTTTAAGTTCATGGTTACTGTTAATTGATTATTTGTGAATTGTTGATGTTATAAATTTTGGATTTTAAATGCTGAAGAAACAAGTTCAGGAATCTACCATATTCTTGTTTTGATTTTGCCGAGCTGAACGTGTTTAAATTCAACAAAATCAAACATGCTCATGTTCATTTATACAGTAGCAAACTGAACCAAACTGAATACGACCTTGATGAACACAAATACAAAACTTCTTCATTTGAGAGTTTGTCAAATCTAAACTGAATACAAACATTCATTACCAATCACTGTACCGAACACAAACTATATACTGTTTAAATTCAGTTAATATGCATCTATACGTCTGTTTACAAAGATGAAAAGACTAAATATTGAAAAAAAGAAAAAAGGATATCACATACTCTTGTAATATCATAGAGATTTTATGAAGTGTTTTCATTATAATCCAGTATCAAGAAATAGTTGGTTAAAGTGGATTAAGCCATATATGTATTTAGCAATGTAGTTTATACTTGGATCTCGATTCTTGGTTGTTAACGAGGGTGTTCAAAGAAAATATTTGAAGGGTATACAAAACATGCACCTGGGTTTGTAAAGAAGAAAAGGCACCCATATTATGTTTGAAGAAAGGAAGATAAAAATCAACCCCCGAAATACTTAAAGTATACAGGGCATCAAGTTCTTAAAATATCAAAAAAGACTTCACTTCAGAGGTATAAGTCAAAAATCGAAAGACCATTGTCCCATATCATGTCAACAAAATATAAACAAACACAACAAAACTTATAACTCCACCACAAACTTTAAGGATAGCAACTACATAATCATATTGTGCAATAATATTACCTAACATATAGTTCCCACCTGCTGTATTTATGAAAACTTGGCCCTTGAGAAATCCATCTCCGGATGCTGCACCGAATCAAAGTTATCAACACGACTTAGAAGATTTTCTGGTGACATGGTGAGAATTGCAAAACATAATTTCCTAAAAGCCTAGTAGAATGGAATTAGATGTTTAATTGAGTGAAAAATTCACCTCGGCCATGAACTTCTTTAGAATCTCCTGCTTCTGCATCTCGTCGCTAGTCGGGAGACCCATGGACTTTTGCCTTTGATCAAACTGCAGAAGAAAACATAAAGTGATAAAATGTAAGCAAGAAGCAGAAACTGCCAAAATTATGCATTAAAAAGATAAATAAGATATAAGGGGTGAGATAACAGATATTCTTAATCACAGTGTACTAATATGTGGCCATAAGTTTCCAAAGGTGGATGTGGACAATCTATTTAGATGATGCAATCAGAAGACTAAAATAATAAAATGAAACTGATGTTCTTAGGTGATAACACAACATCTTGAATAATGTAGAACAACAGAAACTGAAATATTATAGAATTACCATCATCTTTTCAACTGTCTGCCTGGTTTCTGGATCCAGGTCAGATAATTTACTGTTCTCAGGTTCAACTTTCTGAGTGTCAATTTCAGGACCTCCCTTCAGCAATGATTTCCACCATTCCATCTGGTTGTGCTTGGTCAAAAGAACAGAGATGGAATTCTGATCCTCTGCAAACAAGTTACTTAGTATTTATACATGATGAGCTACTCATATATACAAGTATAAAAACAAACAATATAAAATTCAAACAAACAAGTGGCTGTAAAGAAACGCAACAGGTAGAAAAAGAATAAGATGCAAATTATGTTATTAAAAGAAGGTGCCATATAAAGGAAATTGTTGAACCTTATTGATTAATCTGTTGTTGCAGATTGCCAAAACTTTTCCTAGTGATGTTACTAGTATGTACAATAAAAAATTTTTATACGCTATTGACTGTGCATACAACATGGTAAAATACCTATACTCCAATAACAATCATCAGGCTTGACATTCTGACTAAGTTCCCCCTGCAAACATTTGTCGTAGATAATTAGAAAAGAGGAAAATCTGAGCAAACTAGCATTGAGAAATAGAGGATACATATCTCATTACCACACAGTTAAACACATATAACTTACATCAATAATTGGAGGCTGACCCTTGAGTCCAACTTTTAGATGTTTCTTCTTTATCTCGCATACAACAGATCTTGATTTAGTCCCGTTAGGGACTGGAACAATAATCGATACCTCTTGCAGGGTCTGTGTCCAGGAATAAGTATCCAGATCAAGACCATTTCCTTTATTGGGAGCTGCACGATATTAATAAGTAGACAAAGTGAGTAAAAGAATAAACTAGAAAAATCACAATAATAACACAGATCTCAAAATAAATTAAACACTATAAAAAAATAACACTACACATCCAACAAATTGTTATCCCAAATGATGTGCAATCCTTTATAGTGATGTTTTGGTGAATGACATGACAATGTCAGATACAATGGTACATCATTTGGTAAATGAATGCTTCGTATTACTCTTTTATATTTTTATATATAAACATTACATCCATCAACTTTGAAAAGAATAAGCTTGAAAAATCACAACATCAAAAATTTATAAAATAAATGAAACATGATAAAACAGGCTGCCCCATTAATTTTGAACAAGGAATGCATACCACTGTCACTCAGACCAATTAACTAAACAAAGCCATGACAATGACAACAGGGCAAGCACACAATCACTAATGTGCAAGATTTCTACATGCATCACAACTGAGTTACTTCAAGGTGGTCAACATATAACTCTGTGTATTTCACCCTGGGCATACTTCTGATGAGAAGACAGAGATAAGCATTCTGTTCCAAAGAATATAAGTACAATTCCTTGAAACTTGCTCAATCTAATTAATACAAAGACATAGACACTGACCATGCAAGAACAGTACCACATCCAAGAAACTCTTAATTCTAAAAATTAGAACGAAATTGACGTTAGCCCTCAGCAATTTTACGTGAATACTAGCACCTCCACCATAAATCCCTCAAGCACCGATAAAAACTTCTAAGCTACTAGAAAGAGGTTTGTGTTTGAATGTGTTCATATACATTCTCCATAAGGCCACTACTTACACATGTTTAAAGTTTAATGGCTAAAATTTTTAGTATTCATAGTTGTTTCAACGCCTTTGAGCTCATAGACGCATTAACCAAAAAAAAAAAAAAAGCTCGCCCACTCCGAAAGAATCAATCTTTACACCATAATCGTGTAAACCCTCTCTAAAACCCTCAAGGAAGCAGCAAGAAAATCGTAAAAGCAATTCATCAATCTAAATAGATCAAAAGTTATAGCCAAACCAACCAAAGTTTTACAGCGAAATATAAAGAATCTAATTATACTAACATTACTAAAACCAAATATAAAATCAGTTGACAGCTTTATTTTCTCAGTACTCAGAAAAATCCTGCCATAAAGAACAAAATAAATACACAAACCTCTAGCTTGACCTCCATTAGCATCAAGCTGCGGCTCTGGCAAAGGAGCTTTTTTGACGTCCATCGTCGGCAAGTTTTCCAAATCTTGATCCTCCTCCTTCCCCTTCTTAACTTCCTTAGCTTTGGCATTCTCCACCGATTTCTTTTTCTTCTCCTTGGCCGCTCGCACCACCGCCGTGATCTGGCTCTCCGCCATGTCCTTGGTCAGAAAGTCGCTCTCATCCGCCACGAATTCAAACACCTTCTCCAAAAACCCTAGCGGATTCGAAGCATCAAATGTGGCAGTAAACGGCGTCGTCTTGGACGATAACGACGTGGACGCAGAAGCTGAGGCCTTCTTCTTGACCTCCGGCTTCTTCTCTTCTTCTGTATAATCGGAGATAATCGCCATCAATTAATAAACAGACTTCAAGAGGTCAGAGCTAACTCAGTGCCTGATAAAGTGAGAGAGATCCAGAGAAGAGTGACTTTATACGAAACGATCGAAGGATGTTAATCGTCTTGGTAATCTGGGGTTCTCAGGAATGAGAGCTTAAATACGACGAGACACAGAAACAAAGAAAAAATAGAGAGTTCCAGAACAAATGGAAGGAGCACTTTTTACACATAACTCCTTATATTTTTAAATACTGTCTTTTGCCCTCTTTGTTGAAATATGCTCTTTTGTTTGACTTACGAAATTTAGTCTAGTGATAAGAGTTGAGGCCATTCAAAATGTTTAGGGTTCAAACTATAATGAAATTAATAACCTTTAATTTATTTAATTTATGTCTATAGGTCTAAGTGGACATAGACTTATCGATTTATTCTATCCGATCAGTTAGAGTGGATTAGTTAGTATAGATAGAAGTTTTCGGATTATAAAAAAAAAAAAAAGTTTTGTTGCAAATATAATATCTAGAAGTAGCGAGAAGAATAAGTTTTTGTGATTTCAATCATTGTCATCTCCTCAGCATGTTTTCTTCTTTTACTTTCAAGGGATAATGACTAATTATCCCTTGATTTAGCGACCAAATTAGGTTAAAAAAATTCGACTAAATTCTATTATTTGATTTTTTCCTAATAAGGATTTTCTAATAAGGACAAATCCTTTTCATATTAAGATTTGGTTTTTCTTTCTTGCTTTTATAATTTGTACATATAAATATTGTTATTTAGCCAATTAATTTTATACCCTTCAATTTTATTAGTAGATTCAATTATCTCCCTTAACCTGTAAACTTAGGTTTCTGCCGATCTACGTAAATTTGTATATTCTTTATTTTTAGCAATAATAATAAGGATTAATGTTATTTCCTACCTTCACGGGATAACACAAACAATGAAATTTCCTTAAAAACAAATATCATTAGATATCTAGATTAAATATACCAAAATCTAAGTACATCATCTTATATAATTATAATATTATTTTTTTCTCTTATCCTATAACTTCAATAAAGTGTCGACATATTATGTATCTAATTCTTTAGTGAATTTACTTTAGAAAACCAATAACATAACTGGACGGACGCTTCCAAGCAGTAGGTTGAACTACTTTAAAATTTTAATTTTGTCATTATTTTCTTGTATAGAATTACACCTTTAATTTGTGTAATTCTTGTGGGTGGAATTTTCACTATCTATGATGCTAGAAAGAAACCATTATGAAAAGCTCTTCTTTTCCAACAAACACCTTTCTCCTTTTTCGGATTCAATACAAAAATTTTTCCATGGCACTTCGTGCATAAGATCAAAGCATGCCTTAAATGGCCAGGTCATTGAAGTTAGTTAAAATATTTCTTTCGTAGAACAACTTGAACTTGTTGAAAACCAACTTGCTTTAGTAGTTGGAGTACAACTACTAGCTTCTAGCCCGAGGGCACAATTGAATGATGTATTGAAGGCTTAACTAATGCCATCAACACCTTGATCCAACAAATGAGAAACATTGCCTTGAGAACACCATCAGGGTTATAGGTCCCCACCAATGACTAGCCACTACAAGGTCACAAACTTCTCATGCTATAACATCACTTCTCTATTAGTAGAGATATTAGTAAGGTGTTCCTAAGCAGAAGACATAGTATCTTGCCTAATGTGCACCATATCATGGACCCATTGATAGGATTGTCACAACAACACTATAAGAGACCTGAGTCCTTATTCAATGTCCAATTGCTACAAGGTTACCACTTGTTCACAATGTTACCTCCCATCTTTCATAATAGAAACGCAATTGTTATAGTAAGTGTTCTAAAGCAAATATATTTAAAAAATGTTATCATTTTGTACTTATAAAATGACATTTTCTTTATTTGTTTGCCTATATTTTATATATATATATATATATATATATATATATATATATATATTGCCTTGAGTTAATTGAAAACCCTATGGCCATATATGATGGCCAATCTAGAAAAGTTAATAGCATTATCATTATTGTTGAACCTTTGATATTTGGATGATTACTAAAATATGTTAAAATAAGAAAGTGATTAATTTACGATTGACATAGATTTATTTCATGACAAAAAATATACAAATATTTGTTTTGCAATAATTCCCAAACACATAATCATATGTCTTACATGTATGATCGTGTTTAGTTGTATTTGCAATTGTATGTCCTAAGACACGACACTTTGTGGGGTTCTTGTGCTAGGGTCTCTGATGTGGAGCTTTATGGGTTTTGTATCACACACCCATGCCATAATGGCACAACCTGTATTTGTGATGATTAATGGCATATATGATCGTATGCGCATGCATAGGACCATGCTATACACAAATATTGGACAACACGAGCAGTCTTGTCGTGTTATCATGTTGTGCAAAGCTAATGAAAGTCAATATGTAAAGGATGCATCGCCATGCACATCAAAGAAAGATGCCCGTATGTCAAGGGAGATAAAAAGTCAAAGAAGATAAAGCGTTGTAACAATTTTTGTTTCCTTTGGTAGAATTCTGTTAGAAGGCTTGATCATATAACGTCTTACGGTATTATATTTCTTGAAAAGAAACTGAACTACGACTTGAACAAAGCTTGGCAGCTATCATTAATGGTTGAAAGGATTTTGGAAACGAGGAAGGAACTTCATTATTGGTGTTCATCAGCATTCCTTTTGGTTTCTTTAGAGTCATTCTATAATCTTGCATTAATATATCTATTTTCATGTTTGTGGTGACAAACTTTTGCCTATATTAACCAAATAGGAGGCCTAGACTTGTTCAGTTACTTGCAATAAACATTTCAGAAATTCTTTTGGGATTTTTCTTGGGTTATCTTCCTTGAAATCTGAGTGATATATATTCTGTTGAAAGCTCTTTTTTAAAAAAAAAAAAAAAAAATTTATTGTTGAATTCTTCTCTTTCTGCTCTGCAGTGGCTGGTAGAGGGTATATGGAAGAAAGGGAAATGGGAAAACAAGATGCTGGGGCATCTGTTAGGGAAATTGTTACCCGTTCGGGACCTTCGTACTTCACTGCTGTTGATTGGTAAGACCATTTCTTTCCCACATTGTTGATTCATTCGGAGTAAGGGGCATTGAGATTGCCATTTTAGATAAAAAATGATCATAAAAAGGATATGGAGATCGACTCTGTTTGGGCTTCTGGGTGTGTGCTTGAATATTGATGTTGGAGCCTCTTCTATTCTTTAACTAGTATAGGAAAAAGGATATCCATGTTTAATGGAAAAAATATAGAGATGTTTTGCAGCACAATAACAAGTATTCAGTTAAATGTCATATAGGTAAAATCCAGTCTGATTCATTTTGAAACTTTTAGGTTCAGCCTAATAAGAAGTTGCTTTTGCTGCTAGGAATATCCCATGACTTTCTAACTGATTATCCTATGAGTTATTCAATTGAGCTTTTTGTCACAAGAGTCTTCAGGTGCTATTCTATAATTAATAAAACATTTACAGGGAAAATTTACATCATCAAAGATCAGTTGCCTCAAGCTTGGTTCAAGGAGTATACATTCTAGAACGTGGCCTCCAACAGAGCGCCAAGGCCACCATTCTCATGCTTCTCAATGGTGGAACTTCTTCCACCTTCAATTGATTAGTCCACTTATAGATGATGCCGATTTCTCAATCTTTGGTGCGATATATGAATATAAATCGTTTGTGTTTTATCATAATGCCCCAAAATATGTTATTGCCTTTCGAGGCATACTAGACAAGCCAGATTCCAGATCAAGAGATCTTAAGCTGGACATTCAGGCCATGCGCAGTAAGCTTCATCAAAGTTCCCGCTTTCTGCTTGAAATGAAGGCTATACAGGATGTAGTTGCAGTAGTAGGAGCAGCTAATATTTGGTTAGCTGGACATTCTCTTGGATCAGCTATTGCTTTGCTTGTGGGGAAGAATTTGACCAAGCTAAATTATCCTGTTGAAACTTACCTTTTCAATCCACCAATTTTTTTCTATCCCAATAGAATGTATTAGTAATCAAAAGGTGAAGCACCAGATTCGCGTTGCAAGCCGTGTTCTTAAAGCGGGGATTGCTGTTGCTGTAAAGGGCCAACACCATGGTTCCGGAAACGATGACTCTTTTTTTGTATTATCTGACTGGCTTCCTCACCTATTTGTTAACCCAGCTGATCATATTTGCTCTGAATATATTGGTTATTTTCAGCATAGAAAGAAGATGGAGGACGTTGGAGCTAAAAAGATTGAGAGACTTGCAACACCAAATTCTATTGGGAATATGATCTTTGGTGTGCGAGTGAGGGATTGTGAACCCTTGCATCTGCTGCCTTCAGCATATCTGAATATCTATACGATTCAGACTCTGGGTTTTAGACGAGCACACGGGGTGTTACACCTAAAAAATTCAAACCACTATTGTTAATCATAACAACATGTACATGAAAACAAAAACCAACAAGTATAATATTCGAACATGTTTACTTAAAACTCTAGAAGAAATCTTACGAGGGCCTACTCAAAGAGGCCTCTACAAAAGGGGTTCCCTCATTCATGACTTGCCTTATAAAATTCATGAGGAGGCCTCTACAAAAGGGGTTCCTCATTCATGACTTGCCTTATAGAATTCGTAGTCAAGCTCCAACTACCACCAAATCAATGACCAACATGAGAAGGCAATTTGAAATCACGTTTCTATTATTTGCCCCTAATAAATTATGAATAAGAAAATATAGTTAGAAAATCTTGACAATATACGATAATCTTGACAATATCCTCAACGTTGTCCCTTTATACCTTTATTTCAAACATTGTATGCAAATCCCCGTTAAGTAACAAAATTGCCTTCAAGAAAATATGTCTCCTTAAGTTAATTCACCCCTAAGACTAACACATATTGGACATAGGTCTGATAATTAATCTCATCTCTAAGACAAATTCCAACGAGTTAAAACAAATATCAACTCTATTTAACCTAAATAAAAACTTTAAAAGTCCCCTTTTTGGATAGATCTGACAAATGAGCCCGAAATGGATGAGGATAACACTAAAATGATGCTCCTCCATATCTAAGAACGAACTAAAACAAGTTTTGCAAAAGGGCTTTAGGAAAATGTTGATTTAGTAAAGAGTTCATAAGGCCGGTTAATTTCAAGTTTGAGACCAAGTCCTTTTCTCTTGCCCACTCTCTAATGAATCCAACCTACGTCCACCCGCTAACCTAAACCTCAGATTCTTGGATTGGGCCAAGAAACTATAGCAAGGGGAATCTAAGGTTGGTAATAATCATTGTACTAATTATATTTTCTTTTCATTTTTTAAATAAGAAAACTTATATTGTTATAATTTAAGATACTTGTAATATAACATTAATGTACTCTTGTTTTCTTATTCAAACAGGCATCAAGTATGGGTTATTCTGATTTTAATCTACATATATTTTTGTTATAATCTTTGGTTGAACCTCTAATATTAAGAACATATTATGATTTTTTATCGATCAAATCTTATAAGGTTTTATTATGAAGCTGAGAAAATTGGTTTTATGTGTATATAAAGTATGTGGTTTTCATACCCATAACTAAAGTTCTAAATCTCTATTTACATATAATTGTAATTACAAAACAGTAAAAAGTCTTTATTATTAAGGAATTGAATCAAATAAAGTTATGATTTGGCGTAAAATGTAAAGATTAATGAGTTTGGTGCATATAGTCATTCTCCTAAAAACCAAATGGTGGGGAATGATAATGAATAGAAAAGCTAACAACCAAAATAAGGCCAAAAAGCCAAAGGAGTTGATCACCCCAAGGTTTTTTCGAATGATAAACTTCTATTTGTCAATATTTAAAAATTTAAATACCTATTAAAGTATTTTTCATTCAATTATATCAATTTTTTTAATAAAATGACAAAAATACTTTCAATTAAAAAAGTAAAAATAATAAAATACATAAGAATAATAATAAAATAAATTTATAAAATATTAAAATTTATAAAAAATAAAATTAAAATAATTGAAAATAGTAGCCACTGTCGTTCAAAATTGAATCAAGTGGCCTAAAATACTACTTACCCTTTTTTATGAATGTGTCTAGATCTGACTATTTTTGTCATCAATGATAGCCAAAAACAGTCAGTATGAACAAAACTGATCATTTTTAGTTGTTTTCGGTCACCATTAATGGCCAAGACAACTAGATGTAACTGTCTCTACAAAATCTAATCATCTATTGATCATGGGGCAATTAGATCTAGTCGTTCCATGACCCAAATGGCCATTTTTTGTGGCTACTATTGTTAATGGTGGCTATTGTTTCTTTTTTTTTTTTTTATTTCTTAAATTTATTTTTTTATATATATTTTAACATTTAAAAATTTTTTAATTCTTTTTTATAAATTTTAATATTTTAATTATTTATTTAAAATTTATTTTATTACTTTTTTAAAATTCTTTTATTCAAAGAGATAAAACTGTCTCTTTAATCATTAATATTTAGTAGTTGATTATTAAATTTAATTATCGATTTTAGTTAATAAATAAGTATTTAAATTTTTAAAAATTGACAAATAAAAATGTCTCATTTAAGAAAAACTTGGAGAGGGCAAGGAAATAAACAAACTTTTGAAAACATACATAAACAAAGCTCAATACTATATGTATCCTAATTTTGGTACTAAAATCAATGTTGATTGATGTGACAATTATTATGACAGATCTATCTCATCTTATACATTATTTTTCAATCATATCAACACCAAGAGTTTAAAAAACAAAAATATTTTTTTAAGTTCAAGTTGATCCATAATAAATGTGGCTCAACAAAAAGTTTAAATATGAAGTTATATTTTTAACCTTTGTTAACTTTCTATCTACTTCCCTCCCTTTTGTCCTCTTATTTTCTTTTCTTCTTTTTCCATTGTAAATCTAAAGGTCGATATAATTTATGCATGTCAATATATGTGGCAAGTATGTTTATGTGAAAACCTCTGAATCTCAATAGAGCTACAACATTTACTATACTGACTTGTATTTCAATAATACAAGTTAATACAATCTATTATTTTACTGATTGATATTTTAATTATTAAACAAATACAATTATAATTGGCATTTATATTTGTTTAATTAATATTTAAATGTATACATATGTGAACATATTTATATGTGTGTGAATATACATATGTATATATGTGTAAATATACATACCTTTGTGTGTGAATCATGTATGCATGAATTCATGTATGTATAGTGTGTGAATCATGTAAGTATGTATGAATTATGTATGTGTGTGTTATGCATAGATACATATATGTTATGTAAGTATGTATGAATCATGTATGCATGTATGTATGAATGTATGCATCTATGAATCATGTATAAATCATATGTGTGTTATGTGTGTCTATAGAAGTGAATGTACTGATATGTATATAACAATCAATGTATACATTACTATCACCTGTGTTGATATGTACCATTCTACATGTATCGATATATATTAATCGATATGTATGGGAAATTAGATGTCATTAATGTGTAATTTATTGAGAATCGCATGTCATTAATATTTCAATTAGGAGCATGATACTGTTTCAACTCCCAAGCTTTTAATGTGCAGAAGCTATCTAAAAAAAAACCTAATACCTCTACAAAGTAGTAATTCAAACGTCTACAAAGGAAAACATCAAATCATCCCTAAAAAAAAAAAAAATTCCAACGGCTTTATCTTCGCACTTCTTCAAGGTAATCCTTACCTCAGTATTAGAAGAAAAAAATTGGTAATGAATCATCTTTTTTTAGGTTATTTTTTTTCATCAAATATAGAATATACTAATATTTAATTATTTTGATAGGGGATTCCAAAAAAGTTCATTGAAAGGTTGGAAATGAGGTATTAGATACACTTAGGCTATAAGTTTCCAATGACATAGTCTAGTCAGTGGAATTTGCTATTGACACATTAATCGGTTTTAATTTCAATGCCAAACAAACTAATTCCCATCCATGATTTCTTTAAATGACAAAGTTCCACCTAACAAGTTTTAAGAAGCCAAATATTTATTTTTTTTCTCCTTTTTTTTTTTAAGATTTTATAGTAAAATACCATAATACTTTCTATAAAAAAAAAAAAAAATATTAATATTAAACTAAAATTTAATATAAAATAATATTAAAATGATAATAAAAATTTAAAAATTTAAAAAATGATTATACAGTTAGATTGATAATCAAATCCGATTGCTTCAACAACAAAAGTGATCGAAAACGATTGATTTTATATATACTAACCATTTTTTACAATCTCAAATAGCATAGATTGTCAGATATTTGACAATCAAATTTAACCACCTCTACTATTGAAGTGTCTAAATTTGGCCGTTAATCCCACTAAGTAGTCATTTTCAACCACCTAGCTAAATTTTCAATAGCCACCATCACCGATAACGATGAATGTTTTTTAAAATTTTTTTATTTTTAAATTTTTGATTCATTTTTTAAATATTTTATTATTATGTTAATATTTTATTATATTTTAAATATTTTAATAAATTTAATTTTATTATTTATTATTTTTAAGTTATTTTTATTTAAAAAATAAAAATACTCTTTTGATTAATTAAATTTAATAATTAATTATTAAATTTAAGTATTGATTTTAATCAAATATATATTTGACTTTTAAAGCTTTTTGGATAACATTCGTTTAAAGAAACCTCGGGTGGGAATAAGTATGGCAAAATTTCAATACCAAAATTTCGGTGCGGAAATCATTATTAATGATAAACAAAAGGCATAATTAAGGCTGCTTGACTTTCACACAGATCTACTTCTTCCGTCCCACCAGCCTGCTTGGTTTATGGCTTTATGGTGCCATTTATCTTGCAATATCTCCTTCATTAATCAAATGGGCATTCATATGGGTCCATCGAGATTTTAACAAAGCACCAAAATTTAATGCTCAAGATTCATATTAGACCTAACTTAGTTCTACTCTTTAATGACTGCCCAGGTCCGTCCATGTTAGTTAGGCAGCTATACCTAATGAGAATTGGAGTCGGCTAATTTTATAATTCATAAGCAAATTATTTTGGAACATAGAGGGGCATTCATTTTGGGTGCATTGTTACTGCTCATTAAACACAAATCCGGTTGATGAGGGATATACATGGTAGAAGACATGATTTTAAAGTGACAAGTCAAAATTCATAATTTATAATCAAAAAGGACATCTCATTCATGTAACGTGCTCTAAATCCATTTGGAGATAATTCGTTTTAAAATTGAAAAGCAAATTCTTAAATAGAGAGTTGATACATTTTTTAGTAATAGAATTGTTCTGTACTTAGACTTTGTACTTAAACTAAAAATGTAATCAATTTATATTAATTTTGTTTGTTAAAACAAATTTATTTTGATAATCATACTTATGACTATCATAATCCTGAATTAAAAAAAAAAAATGTTTTAGAAGTTTTTATACTATGAGTTTGTTGGAACCTGGCTCATGAACCGTTAAAATGTTATTCAGAAATATAAAATTCATAACTCCAAGTAATGATGATTTACCCTGAATGATACATTAATAATTATTTTATAATTGTGGGGTTATAATTTTAATAATTACTAATTATTGTTTGCCATGGACTCTTGGGTCCTTCGAGATAGAATGCTTAAATTTTCGTTAATATATTATGGCATATTGATTGTTTTTTTTTTTTTTTTTTATTACAGTAATTTCAAGAAGTAATAATTAGATTAATAATTAAGAGCATTGTTGGGCATCTTCCTCAGCTTGAGACTCCTTGATTCATGGAAATCAACTATCTTATTGACTTGTGCAAGGCTTATGACATGTTTCACATATTAATAAGGATATACTTTTTTTATTTATTTTATTTTTTAATTATAAAAAAATGTGTTATATGATATAATAAAATTATGAGATTAGATAATTTTAAATTAATAATAAAGTAATATCTTATTATATGTGACATATTATTAGTAATATTTAATATAATATTTATGATAAATGTGTATTGTATCAATTTATATGATATATAAAGTCTAGTATAAAAGTCTACCAAGGATTGCTCGACTTTTCGGCATGGGTTTTCCTTTTAGGCATAGTTAATTGATATACATAATTTTGAATCTTATGTAAGATTAAATTAAATAATAACTAATATTATATTCAAATCGAATATGTTTGAATTTATTTTTTAGTTTAACTCATTCATAGATGATTTGATAAGGTTGTAGATGAATACAAACATAAATACAAATACGAATGTCTTTAACTTGTGAACATAAGCCTAAACATGAATCTATAATACAAATATTTTATACACCAACCAAACTATTCAGTTACTAATAGGGCTGGATACGAAGCGAACAGGTTTGGGCTTGTTTGTGAGCTCACTTCGTTCGATTGCGAAACGAGTTGAGCAAGCCTCAAACCGAATGTGAATACGAGCTTACGTGATTTCGTTTGGTGCAAACAAATACGAACCTGAACTCGGTTACGAACTGTTCGGTTAAAACGAACCGTTCTTGCGGTTCCAGAAACGCTACCATTTTGTGTAATGGAAAAACGGTGTCGTTTCTTCCTTTCCATTCTATCCTCTCCTCTATCTCAGAAATCCAGTGTCGACAACGACTAGATGAAGCAAACACACCTGTTCGGTCGGTCCCGTTCGTTGCCCTCCCCTCCTCGTGTCCGTTCGTAGCAACGAACATGTTCGTTCGTAGCAACAGTGTCGAACCTTACGAACGAACACGTCCGCTCATGGCTCGGATGAATGCGAACGCGAACTCTTTAGCACAAACTATTCGCCGAACACAAGCCGAATATAGATATTTGAGAAGCCTAAACGAAACGAGCCCAACCAAGCTTGTATTTGGATTCGATTCGCTTCGTATCTAACCCTAATTACTAAAACAAAACAATATCATTTTGTTAAAAAAAAAACAACACCATTTCGTTTTGGATATAAGCAATTTTGTTCTCCCCATTTTGTGATTTCTGTCCCTTTTGATTTTTGTCCCATTCAAACATCTAATTTTATTATGTTTCGTCCCAATTATTGTCGAGCCACTATCGTTGACCAAGTTCTGTTCATTTCCAGTGAAAGTTGACACACCTAGAAACCCATTTCGGAGTAAACGTCCACCATTCTCCCAATCTTAGACTATCTCTCGCATGCATTTGAACGTGAATTGTGTAGTTTTGCTTCCCGTTGTGTTCGGGCCATTCCCAACTGCAGTTTTCGCCCGGGCAATGATTTCGACTTTAACATAGAAAAAGCCTCCAGCCCTAACTATTAAATATAATAGTTTGGATTAACGTGGAATTTGTGTGTGAAATTTGAATGATTACTAATAGTGATTGTGTATGTGTTTCATATAACATAATAACATTAGAAACATTGGTCATTTGTTTCATGCATTTAAGACAATTGAATTCAAACGACTTGAATTATTTTTTCCGTCTAGCCAAACATTATAGAATTGGCATTCAGGCGCTTAATAAAACTATTTGAAAGTGCTTTTAATGGGGGCAGTTATTTAGTTCGTGTTTGGATAATTCAAATATAGTGTAAGGCCATAAAGTAATCATACTTATTAATTAGCTAAACCTATTCCTGGTTATTCAAATTAGCTGGGTTATTTTTTAAAGTCACAATGACCTTAGGAAATGCATTTTACGTATTAATTTTCTTTTTATAACATGAAATGTGACACTTTTAATATTTACATATGATATCATGTTGAAAGTTTGAAATTTTATGGAACAAACAAGTATTAAAAGTACTGCCATATACGGAGAATGAAGAATTTGTCTCAATAATGTATATGAAATCAAGACCCTAGAATAATTTATATGCTATGTGGGAGTGGCTGTACTGCTGGGAAATAATGCTCTTACCCCATATCAGCCCTTGGATCAACTCTTGGAAGGCAATGGGATGGTCTACTGTGGCTGAGAATGGTGTGGATAGAGCCAACTCCCTCTTCCCTATACATCAACAACGCCCAAAGTCTATATCTATAATTAGCAGTAAGTAATTATTTGTCCACGGATAATGAAGCATTGATGAAGAAGAAGACTGTTGAAACTGAATACGTATCAAAATGTTTTCAATCTCACAAAACTCATTATTATTTTTTGAATAACTTTTTTTAACATAAAACTATTCTTAATTTAAAGAATTGAAACTTAACTTTATTTGTACTAATCCTAAACAGTTAGTAGATACCCAATACAAATTCATCTGTATTCTATGATATTAATTTTCAGACATCTGAATGTCTCCAAGTAAATCAGTTTTTGTGTAAGAAATTCTATAAGATTGGAGCCACCCAACCACGTGGACATGCATGAAAAAGACATGTGGAATTTTGCAATATTGCAGATACTTCAGCATTGGACAACCGACCGACCACATCCCATTGTCGGTTCATTTATTCATTCTGTCACTGTTACAAGCAAAAAATCTGGCTTCTCTCAAAGGAAACTTTTGGAATACAAAGTGCTTTTACTCCCCTTTCACTGCTTAATCCTGAGTTTACTATTGGTAATCTTAATTATTATTTGTCCCTCATGCTCCTGAAACGACGTGAACAAGCCCAGCAACTTAAAGTAGAAGCCAGCTATTTTTCCATTTCTTCTCCCTCGATTTAGACTTCACACCAACCTTCTTACGTTTCTTTCTCTTTCTCTTCTTCGTCTTCATCTCCATGACACGTCACTCTTTCCCGTCATTTAAAGTTGATTTTATCCTGTTGTAAGATTCTACTCAGCTTTCAAACCAAGCAACAATGGGCTACGGCCGGCTCAGCCCCTCCTTACGGGACCAGGATCATACCACCTCAGCTCCATCCAATATCCCTGCCACACCCAAGAGAGATAAGAAACTGATTTTCATCTCTTCTTTGGCGCTTGTTTTAATTATCCTTTCAGTTGTCGCCGCCATTCTCGTCGTGGGTTTTAAGTCCCGGGCTGGCTCCGGCCCCCGCAAGCCAACTCAGGCCATTTCGAGAACTTGCAGCAAGACGCTCTACCCAACCATCTGTGTCAACTCGCTCCTCGACTTCCCGGGTTCACTTACTGCGTCGGAACAGGACCTCGTTCACATTTCGTTTAATATGACGCTGCAGCACTTCAGCAAGGCATTGTACTCCACCTTGGGGATCTCCTATCTCCAGATGGGCACACTTGTACGGTCGGCGTTCGACGCATGTTTGGAACTCCTGGACGACTCGGTGGACGCGCTCACGCGCTCGCTCAGCTCCGTCGTTCAGATGCCGGGCGGAAACAGTAACGCGAACGATAGAGAAGACGTGCTGACGTGGCTGAGTGGAGCGCTGACTAATCAGGACACGTGTAAGGACGGATTTTCGGACGTGGGAGGAGGCGTGAAGGATCAAGTGGCGGATAAGTTGAAGGACTTGTCCGAACTGGCGAGTAATTGTTTAGCGATTTTCGCAGCGACTAATGGGGACGATTTCTCGGGGGTGCCGATACATAATAGGAGGTTACTGGAGGGCGATGTATCCGGGGGAAATGGCGATAGGCTTCCGAGTTGGTTGAGTAAGAAGGATAGAAGACTGTTGGATTTGCCTCTATCGGCAATCCAAGCGGATATAATCGTGTCAAAGGATGGAAATGGGACGGTCAAGACGATTTCTGAGGCGATTAAAAAGGTAGCAGAGAATAGTGAACGCCGGACGATTATTTACGTGACGGCAGGAAGGTAAATGTCGCTTTTTATTTATTATTAGTTTTGAAAAAATGGGTTTAATAAGTTCTTCATCACGTGGTGGACTGCCCAATATTTGTTAAAAAAAAAAGAAAGAGTTGTTTTTTTAAATTTTAATAAAATAGAAAAATAAAAAATATCAAGACCATTTTAGGTATGAAGAGAGTAAAATAAAGGTGGGCAGAAAGAAGAAGAATGTGATGTTCATAGGAGATGGGAAGGGCAAAACAGTAATTTCAGGGGGGAAAAGTGTGCTGGATAACATGACAACATTTCACACCGCATCCTTTGGTAATATTTCTTTTCATCTTTCTCCTTATTTTCTTCAATGGAATTAAATTCTGGAAAATTAATTTAAATAATCCAAAAAATAAAATTTAAATATAATTTTAATCATTTTTTTTATTTTTATAATTCTATTCTAAATTTTGTGCATACACAATCATGCATGATATATGTATTAAATGTAATTATTAAATCGATAATTTTTTAGATCATATAAATTAGACATATATAAAAAATGAAAAAAAAAAGATTAAAATTATATTTTATAATTAAATTTTGATTATTTAAATTGGTAGGTTGGACCACAGAAAGCCAAGCTGCATGTGGCATGTCACTTTAGTCATTATTCCCCTGAATTTCTGTTATCTATGACTCTTTCATTTTACGAATTTGCCCTTCTCTGATAAAATCATATTTATTGTAGAAAATTTTATATGATATAATATTATGTAATATTTGCAGTCTTTTGCTGCAGCCGCAACAGGATCAGGATTCATCGCCCGAGATATGACGTTTGAGAATTGGGCAGGCCCCGCCAAGCACCAAGCGGTGGCTCTCCGAATCGGAGCCGATCACGCGGTGGTGTATCGTTGCAACATCATCGGATACCAAGACACTCTCTATGTACACTCAAACCGTCAATTCTTCCGAGAATCTGACGTTTACGGTACTGTGGACTTCATCTTCGGTAACGCCGCCGTCGTCTTCCAGAACTGTAGCATTTATGCTAGAAAACCAATGGCGAACCAAAAAAACACCATAACAGCTCAGAGCAGAAAAGACCCGAATCAGAACACTGGCATCTCCATCCACGCGTGTAGGCTCTACGCAACCACCGATCTCGAAGCATCAAAAGGAAGCTTCCCAACGTATCTCGGCAGGCCCTGGAAACTTTACTCCAGGGTGGTTATTATGTTAACTTACATGGGGGATCACATTCATCCCAGAGGATGGCTCGAATGGAACGCAACGTTCGCCCTGGATAGTCTTTACTACGGTGAGTATATGAACTCTGGCCCCGGTGCCGCCGTCGGGCACCGGGTGAAGTGGCCAGGTTACAGAGTGATTACATCCTCGGCGGAGGCTAGTAAGTTCACAGTTGCACGGTTTATTTATGGATCATCTTGGTTGCCATCAACTGGAGTGGCGTTCTTGGCAGGATTATCGACTTAATTATTTATAATTAAATCAAATTAATTGTAATAGATGTAATTAATTTTTACGCTAAATATCTTGGGGTTTTATATACGTACAAAGGCCAAACCACTTATTCCCAGCCAAGGTTTTTTTAAACTATTAAGTCTTCACCCAAAATTTTTTTTAAAATTAAATATAAATTTTTCATTGTTGTGTCACTAAGATTGTGGGAATTATGATAGGGAAAGTGAGGTGTGTATTCTTCATAGATGAAGTATATGATTAATAAGAAAATCAAACCTTACTAAGTCGAAAACCCGAAAAAGTCAACTTAGGTGAAAATCAAAAGGAGAAAAGAAAAAAAAGAAAAAAACCAACTCTGCTGAGTCAAAAACCTGAAAAGGGTGGCTTAAACAAAAGTCAAGGGGAGTTTTTCAAGTTAAAAACCTGAAAAGGCAGCTTGATATAAAATAAATAAATGAAATAGCACTTTTCTTGAGCTAATGACCAGACTCTCTAGTCTAAAGCACCAGTATATGAGAAGAAGATGTTTTCTAAGGATACATGCATTACATCTGCACATTTCATCTTACATTAAACATCATTATTGTGTCCTCTTAGAAGGGGCAAATTAGTCGTGTTTATCTAAAAAAAACATTTTATTTCAACTATCACAATTGATAGATTCGTCTAGAAATGACAATCTGTCTTTGGGTTTTGCCTAAAAGGAGCAACCTAATTGTTGGAAACGCCTAAACAAGGCTAATATATTTAGATTCATCTTTATCGTTGAGTTTGTTTAAAAGGGACAACCCAATTTTCAAAGACATCTAGAAAATAGATTCATCTTTATCATTAAGTTTCTTTAAAATAAACAACCTATTTGTCAGAGTCATCTATAAGAGACTATCAATTATAGATTCGCCTAGAAAAGACAATCTATCCTCGAGTTTGTCGAGAAAAGGCAACCCATTTGTCAAATATACCTAAAATGGATTAATCCATTATAAATTCACCTAGAATGTCATTTATTCTTAGGTTTGTTTAGAAGCAATCAATTGTATACACCTAAAAGAGACGAATCCATTATAAATTCACTTAAAAAGGATAATTTATCTTTGGTCTTGCTTAAAAGGGATATCCTATTTGTTGAAGATGTTTAGAAAAGACTAATCCACTATAAGTTTGTTTATAAGAGACAACTTATTCATGACTCATGTAGAAGACGTAAGTTATTTTTTGATCATTTGGCTAGTGTATGGGTTGAAGGAACATCCGATGTGAGATATTCTAACTAGTATATGGGTTAGAGGGATATGTCTTGTATAAATTAATGATTAAGGATTAGGGCAATCTTGTGAAATACATTGATTAGCTTGCCTAGATTAGTTCAAAACTTAGGTGTCTTTTTGTACTTTGTTGAGTTTTACATGTGTCCTGTAATATTCCATTGCATTGTATTCTCTACACGACACACATGAATCCCACAAAGTAATGAGCAACTATGAAAACCTCATTTTAACCCCCTAAGCCTTTCCTTAATGATAACCACCTAAAATTTCCTATAAGGGCCCTGAAACCGACGAAATGAGGATAACAAATAGAGAATAGGCAGAAATAGCCTTAAAGCCCAATTAGAAATATCTTAAAACTGGTTCAGATCAAAACCTATTTCAATTATGGGTAAAAGCTTTATGCGATTACCTACAAAAGTTTACAATGATGGTTGGATGCTTTCTCTTATTGAGAAAGATAGATGCTTCTAAGTCATGCATCAATCAAGCAAACATGAACACTCGCTAGGTTTCCAAGTATCCTCATGGTAGGTAAGTAGAGTCTTTCTATTGACTGACTTTCACAATTAGCTAGTACTCATCCGCAATCAAAGCAACAAGCAATAGTAGATGTTTGTCGATGTTTTATGCACAACTAGAGTTATCTAATTTTATAATAATTCTTACTCTGGAAGAATTATCAAAACTAATCATCCTTTGCTTTATCCTAATCAATTAGAGCCCTACACAAGGAGCTTTGATGGATTAGAGTGGGGATATTATTTGGCCAACTTTTGAGTCTTCTTTAGCTTATATGATTTTCAGCAACTTGCTCCTTCTGCTATCAAACACAAACCAATACACATAGCCTACCAAACTTGAGAAGAACAAACTTATACACACACATCCTAGACCAAGACACACTATCCTTGAAACTTGCTAGGCTGTGCAACATTGAGGCCTTTTTCATAACCATCAAACGTTCAACCATTCATCATCCTGCTAGCCACCAACATTAGGTAATCAAGGAAGCATCAACACATGTAAGTCTTAAAAGGACTCAACTGATTATTATTTGTTTGCATTGTTATATTTCCTGCTTACTTGTGTTATGACTAGTTTTCTATTTGTTTTATTCATCCAAAGTTGTGAGTGGAAACCTTTGGTTGTCCATGGATGTTCTTATTATGAACATCTGCCTGCAACTTTAAGAGGTCTACCTTTAGCATGATGTGTTGTTTCTGTCGCTTCGTGGATAGGTATCCTTTTATTCCATGCATTATGATTACCCTAATTACATGACTTATAGGATGCTTATGACAGACTAATATTGGAATATGAGGATTAAAATATGTATGAAATATGTTAGGCTAGCTTGGGTATGAATTGAATATGATGATTGCCTACGTTTAAACTAAGTTTAGAATCAAGTATGATTAATTTGATAAGGTTTAATATGATCAGTATGATTTTTATATTGTGGATGATGGTCTGTCATATATTAAAAATGACGCATGCATGAATAATCTGGGTGTTTTCTATATCATGAGTCATCAATTTGAGACAAGGTTCGATCGGTGGGCAGAAGTTTATCTTAGCATCCGTCCACTTACTGATTCGACTTGTCCTTGGTTCGATCTCGTCTTCCCCCATCGATTGGCCATTCACGATTGTTTAGGTTGAAAGTAGAATAAAGTATGTGCATTATAAGTTAATTAAATAAATCTATGGATGTCGCCTGGGGTATCTTTCTACTTATGCATACCATGTGATTAACCTGCAGTATGTTACTTTATTTTTTTGCATGTAAGGAGTTAGCAACTGATGATTGTGAGATGGTTTCGATTGTTGATTGAAATGGGTGTGAATGTTGGAGGAGCTTGATGAGTTTAGAAGTGCCTATAACTTATTACTGTGTGTTTTGATGTCTGTGTGATTTTATGTGAAACCTCTTTGAAACGAGTGCGAATAACTTATGGTCGTGAGTAGAGCATCTTGACGACGAGGGTGGATGACTCAGATGGACCCACAAACGTCTCGGGACACCCAACATCCGTGTGGACGCAATTGAATAAAATATTATTCTATTTTATTATATTTTTAATTGATGATCTAACTCTTGTTTTGCAAATTTTTATTTTCCTAGACAGACAAAAAAATTGTAATTTAATATATTTATGTGCTTTGTCAATATATTTTATTTATAGCTTCTTGGATGAATATATTTGTAAACATTGAATGTTTAATAAGATTAAATGAAAACTCAATAATACGTTTTTCAAATAAACCACATTCTTGAAGGTTAACCTTTAAATTAGGCAATGTGCATGTCCAATACATTCTTATATCATACTTAATTCTTTAAATTCTCTTATTGGGCAGGTGAAGATGATTTATGTCTATTATAAAAAATCTAACTTATCGTTAATCTTCATTAATGGATTTTTTCAAAACAATTTTTGACTTCTAACTAAATTCAATGATAGGTCAAAAGCCTATTCACACTTTTCTTTTAATTATGTCTAAAGTGATTAAATAAAAGTAACAAATTCAACCATGATTGGAACAACAAAAATCTGTCACATGAGGCCAACCAACAAATAAGATGTTAGCCCACCATGTGTTGTTTGGTGGAAGGCTTTTGTAGTTGTTACGTCATTTAGGTGGTATTTGGTTTATTTATTTAATTTTTTCACATTTTTGGGAGTTAATAACAACTGAAGTAATTGAGTGTTGAAAGCCCTAAAATTTCATAACTCAAGACCACCATGGGACATTTTATTATTAGCGGGATAACGCCCTTCTACCTGATTACATTATATTAAATTAATTTTAAGAGTTTCTTTTATTATGTCAAACACTTATTTTTTATGAAGCGTAGACGCACTTAAACTGCAACTGAAAAACAAAAAATAACAAAATAAATTAAAGAAAGAAAGAAAGCCACAGCATATTCACAGTACAATTTTTCAGATCAGCACTTACCTCGAATTACAAAGAGGGAAGGAGTGATAGCTGCACAAGGTTCCATCGTCCTAATGATGAATTATGTGAAGAAAACAAGTTCCACCAACAAACAACAATTACCAAAGACACCAAAAAAAAAAAAAAAAAAAAAAAACCCAATTACCAAAGACATTGCAGAAGACAATAAAGGATGAATGGACAGTGAAATACTATATACCTAGGCAGTCATCCTATGGCCTCACAGGGTCAGCTCGTCAAGATAACAATCCATGATGATTTCTACAGCTTCAAGAAATGCTTTGTCGCTTGTTCCTGGAAGCACAGCTTCCTGTGCTTCTTGAACTATCTGCTCAATCACTGACTCATCCTTCAGTGTTTTCCTGCACATGATGCTTCCGATGGCAAAAGGAGAAAGTCCTCTCTTTGCACCTTTCTTCAAAAGCATGGTGGAGATACGAAGGATCCGGGCACACTCAGGTGGCATATCCCAGCCGTGAAACTTCAGAAGTTCAATATCCCGTTCAGCGTCCAGTGAGTTAATGTAGTCAATGATCTCAGGGGAATAAGGTTTTTGAGCTTGTGGCCAATAGAGCCAGTCAAATGTACAATCTTCAAACTGCAGGGTAAAAAGAAATATAATGAGAAGTCAAAAATTCCAGTCAAAGAGGAATCAGATGGTACATGAAGATTGTTTGTACATATAACAATCTAACAAATTAAAATGGTTAGCAGTCAAAGAGACAGATTAAAAAATCTATTGATGAGTGAAGGAATTTTGAACTCTCCGACCAAGCAATTGTACAAGTTCTGGAAAAACATTGAATGAGAACTAAACAATCTCTAAATGAGAAAACAGAATGGGTAACGGAAATAATAAACAAGTTCTCAAAATATATCAAGGTATCTGAACTATCCTATAATACAATGCTGTTCCATAGAAATCCATAAAAAAGACATTGAAAACAATGACAAAGCTAGCAATCAGATCATGAAGCTTAATTTCAAGAAGGATGTATTATATCAAAAATTAAAAAAAAGGAAAACTTAAATTAAATAACATAGTAGAAAACGTTTATTAGCAAATAATAGAAAAGTAAAGACTTACATTCTCAGGCAAGCAATAGCCATGATCAATTGGAATAAGCCTGATCTGACCTTCTTCATCTTTGCTGACCAATATATTCCCAGCATGCCTATCTGCATTTGCCAACCTGATGTCCAGCACAGAGATCTTATGTACCTCATCCACTGGGAAAGCACGAGGTCCCATATCCTCACAACTTCCTATATTCTTCATGAACATTTGCAGTGATCCAATCTTCACATTTTTAGCAGCATTTTCATAACCCTCTGGATGATTAAATCCTTTGTGCAAGCACTTAACCATAACTGTCGGAGGAACCCCAGCAAAGCCTCGCTTCTTATCATTAGAAGGGTGCAATGCACCCTTCGGATAGTCCAGAATGTATGCTGCAACTTCCCTCAATGCTCCTTCTCCAACTCTAGTGCCTTTTTTCAATCCTTCACCGTCTTCTGACAAGGGTAAGCCTCGAGGATTATTCAAAGCCATTGGCTCCTCATCAATTGGTTTAAAAACAGAAATATACTTCTGACCTGATGAGTCTTGCATGAAATAAGCTCCTCCTGATCCCTCAGAGGTGCGTACAGGTTCATAACCTTTGTCTAATCCATCAAAAGTATATTCAATTAGCTTTTCAATTTCTAATGGTAAATCAATATTGGAATCAACAATTAAAGGTTCCAAAAGGAAATCTTTTTGTAACAATTTCGTGTCCATGGCCTTATGTCCCATGAATAGGGTTTCCAACTGGTATTCTCCTGCAACATCACCTATCTTCTCATTCAAATTATTAGCATCAATAGACACTTCAAAATCTTTCTCAACAGGCTTAGCCCTTACTTTAGCAGACTTTCTAACCAGAAAGCGAACAACAGAATCTTTGTTTTTGCATAAATCAGTTATGAGTCTCTTATCTTCAAGCTCCTCACCATCACATATCAGTTCTTGATCCTTGAGATCAACAAGCCCTTTTCCCTTTTTAGCAATCTGCTGCTTCACATAACCTACATTTCTACTCCTATCGACATGAAATTCAAACACCTTACCACATACAGTCGTCACAGTGATGGCTTGCAGATCTGAAAGTCTAAGCACCAAATGCAAAACATTCCCATCAGCAAGCCCATAGTCTTTGACACGAGAATTGGTCCTAGCCAGTTCCCTCCCTCCATATACCAGTTTCTGCTTCTTCACAAAAGGCCCTTTGAAACTCTGAATCCTCATTTTCACAGAAGCAATAGAATCTGACTCCATAACACGCATGGGAATCACAGATCCCCCAACACTCAGAAAAATAAAGATTGAGTCATCCGCAGACAGACCATGTCGATGGGTAACATTCCCTGGAAAGCTCAAGGATTCTTCAAGATACGGACTAAGAGCTACACTAGCTATTGACATTTTATCTTGTGATCAAGAACCTTGCGCACCGTATATCAGATTACAACTTCTATCTACAATGTCTAAACCCTACAAAGCCATTAAGAATTACTAAAATTCACAAACTTCTACCAGGAAAACCAAATCCCCTAAATTAACAAACTATTAAAATTCCAAATCTGCACCCAACAAATAAATCCTTGAGTAATAGGGTTACAAAACCTAACCCTACCCTAGGCTCTTGTTACTTTGTCATCCATCTTTAATGTCCAAAATTATTCGCAAAGGGCTAAGGGTTTATGTAGCTTCACTGCAAATACCCTACAATAAAAACAAATTTTCACCAATCAGAGAATGAAAGACAAAATAAACTCAATTCCAGAAAAAAGAATCAATTGCACCAAATTGGTAACAAAAAGTAACGAGATCTTTGAACCAGTGGATTAATACACTTTAAACAGCTGAAATCATACTTCATGTTGCAGAACTGTGATCCAAATAATGAACATAAACTTACATTTTAAAGAAAGAGGATCAAGAATCAAGAAAATGAATTACGATTCATTAGACTTCATCCATTTCTGCTTCCAAAAAATAAACTAACAAAAAATAACAATCGATTTGACCAAGAGAACCGTCTCACTCTCTTTCTCACCACTTAATACTAGAAATCCTCAAATTCTTTCAGGATTTAAACCAAAAGAAATCATCAATTTAAAAAAATCAGCAATAATTTAATCAATCAAACACAGAAATGTATCATTTCTTTAACCGAGATTCTATTCTCAGAAAAATTAAAACCAAAAAAAAATTCATACCTCTGGGAAGCCGAAATAGAAAGAATAAATTGAATGATTATTAAAGGAGAACAAAAGAATTCGTTTCTTATCTACGAAATTTTATGAGACATTCTTACCAACTCGAGAGACTTCGTGGAAGCAGTGGAGAAGAAAAAGTGTGTATTAAAAACGTTAACGTGTCGACATCTTTGTAGCTGTTATTAATAATGTTATTCCGTTTACGACTTTGACTTAAACTTCGTGAGAAATTCACGGAGTTAACGGCCGTTACTTTCATTAAAAAGAATATTCGCCATGATAAAATCTAGATTACTGATTATTATGATAATCATACGGGAAATCCCACGAAATTGGATTTTCTTTTTTTAAAGAAAAAGAGATTTTTCAATAGAAATAAAAATAGGGATAAAAATAAAAATGATATAAATTATTATTGTCAAAAAAATTTAATTATTACAAATATTTTTAAACACCTAATAAATATTTTATTATTTTTTTGATAACGAAAAGGAGGAGAAAGTTGAAAGAATATTTTCTGTAGAGATGAGGAGGCAAAGGTGTTCTTATATTGGGGACGGGAGAACGGCTTTCGTTTGTGAAGACGGGAATAAAGATTAAGGTATTTAACTCATATTTAATATATTATCATCTCTAATTATATGATCGTGAAAGATATCTAACACTAATATTTATAATTATTAGAATCTTAGAATTACATTAAAATGCTACATTATCTAAAACGAAAATAAAACCCACAAATTATAAAGGTTTATATTCACCATATACATTTAGGATTGATTAGTCATTTATATATAAATAAATATTTAACATGATCCCTTCCAACATATGTTAAATTTTAATTCATTTTATTTATAACAACTAATTTTTTTAGAAAAATTAATTAAAATATAAAAAATTTAGTCACTTCAATAATTTTATACAAAAAAAAAAAAAAAATGTTATATAATTTTATCATATTATAAGAGATAATAGTAGTATTGTTATTCTCTTTATTTATTCTAACCTGAACTTTGTTACTTTATACAAACTTTTCATTTAAAAAAGCACAACCAAAAGAGCTCAAAGCTTTGGTTGAAAAAGTTAAAGTTTGTTGCATCAAACACTTGATTCAAGTAAATATAATTTCGTTATAATATTTACATCATATATACTAAGATGCTAATTTATTAGGCAAGTTATTTTAATTTGTAAAAATCATGTTTATAGTTCTAAATTCTAAATGACACTAAGTAGTTATAGTTGTAAATTGTTGATGAAACTTAGTTTATATTTGATTTGTGTGTGATTCCTCATGTGTCGATTATATCTAATAGTAGTGTGTATTTTATGTTAATTGAAAACAGTAAGAGTGAGAGCAAGCGGTAAATTAAGATAGGATAAATCGTAAACTAAGAGAATAGGATAAACAGGAAAACGGGATGAGCAATCAACCGAAGGATAAACTAAGGGTAAACAAGGGGTTAACAGTAAACCAAATGGTTAAATTGGGGGTAAGCAATAAATCAAATGGGCAAATCAGAGGTTAAACAATTTACAGAAGGTAAATTCAATTTCCAAAATTTATATGCTTTTTAGAGTTGTTTCAAGAGTGTGTTTAGGATTAATTAACTAAACATGAGTGTATGTTTATTAACGAAGTTTTATAATCATATGAAAAAAGATGTGACAAATAGTATTTTTATATGATCTATGGAGAGAGGTGAGTAATAATATATGACAAAAAGGGCAAGAAACAAAGATGGGGAGTAAAAATTAATAAGTATTGTTTCAACAACCAATTATGAGGGTTTGTTAGAAGAATTGAGTATTCAATTAAATATTAGTAGAATTTATTATGACATCCACATGTATAAGAATTATGGAAGTATAAGGTCAATTATTTCTTATGAGAGTCATAATGATTATGATTTTTGTGTAGTTGTAGTTTTGTCTATTAGAGCTAGAAGAGTACCTTCAACTCTTTGTCTGAAAATTTGACAAGTAACATGCAATTTACTGAAAATGTAAAAGAAGCTAATTGGTGTAATGTGTAGGCAAATGCATTATAGAACAAGAATAAAAAGAAGAGAAGTCTAATGCTAGTCATAAGGGGGAAGAAGAAGTTATGTAATTGTATGCAGATGCAAAAGACTGAATTCAATAACAGAAAAATAAAGAACTGACTTAGGGTTCATTCGGTCATCAAGATGAGATGAATAACATTTTTTACAACAAATCATATTATGAGGAAGCCAATGAAGGCGAGTGCAACAGTAGAGTGCAGGGCAAGAATGTTCAATACATAAGAAAATGAGGGCTGCAAATGTTTATGGTATTTGAAAAGTTCCAATAACTGAAAAAAGGTTTAAATCAACCACACACTCATTTAGTAAATATAAAGGATCTATACCATTGGGTACTACAGTCCATACTAGATCTACAAAACTCATTCATTACTGGTGTTAGTGCAAGTCAAGAGAAGGGTGTAAAAGTTAATAATATTTATATTAATAAGGATGCCCTATAATATGCAGTACAATTGCATGTCTTCTTAAACAGGACTATTTTGGACACATAAGAGATCACGTGTGCATATTTTCCCCAATGTTGATGGTGGACATGAATAATAACTTTGGGCACAAGTAATTTCTTTCAGGTGTCTTTTGTTGATGGGGACTACACATATCCCAGGGACTAAACACTGCCCTATCACAAGCAAGTATTACAAAACCATTGGGGAAATTGTTGTGAGCTATATTCACTGGGCGCAAACCAAAATTATAGGCTGAAGGAGATAATGAGCAACTTGGTAGAGAGGTTTAGAATTGCCATCTGATACACGTAAGCTCATTTTTTTATTATTTTCCCTTAAATGTGAATTTTATAACCTGAAAAAATATATGAATATCCATGAAATTGAGAGTTCCATTCATGAGAAATTTTAGAATGAAATATTGATTTAAAAAAAAAAAAAAATTAGATAGGAGACATTGATGGGGTGATAATTTATGTTGGTTCTTCATTATTCTTCGTATTTTGTAATTCATTAAGCCTTAAAATGCTGCCATTCTAGATGGTTTTAATATAATCATGGGCTTGATTTTCTGGTTTACCTATATTTATTTTTGTTTTTATATTAAATAGCTTATTTTTCCCTGGAGATGGGTAAAAAAAGGAGTGGCTGGTTCTCATCAGCAAAGAAAGTATTTCAATCATCTGCTAATAAAGAATCACCAGGAAAAAAGCAATTAATTTTTATGCTATGTTGACTACTAATTTAAGCAATGATTTCAGGTTTTTTGAGTTTGAATTACTGAATTGGTAATCTGTTTTGTTTATGTTTCTCTTTCTTGATGACTTGTTCTTCTTGGCTAATTCTTGACTTTAATATATTTTTTTTAATTAAATTTATTTTTCAACTTTCACTTTCACCCTACTGCGAATTTCCAAACATCTCAGCTAAAATTTATGGTATTAAATTATTATTTTTAATTTTTCTTTTCTAAATTTGTAGTGTAGCTTTTTAATACAATTAAATATATTATGTGAACACATTATAATAAGGTAGAATGATTCTTAGATTTTAATAAAAAGGAAAATTAGAAGCTGAAAAACTTTAATTAATACAATTAATTTACCTTTTGTGTACATATTATTACATATAAAAAATAAATACATTTGGGTGAAACTGAGTACATATGGCTTTTAACAGAACCATTATGTAGAGAAATGGCAATTGCAAGAAGCTCCTGAAGTAGTTTTGTTCGAACATTATCCAGCCGGGAGTTCACCGGATGTGTCAAATGATGAAAGAACGGGAGGGACTCCAGTGACTAATTCTGAAGACAAAACTCATGCAATTGCAGTTGCTGTAGCCACTAATGCTGCAGCCGAAGCAGTTGTCGCCGCAGCTCGAGCAGCAGCCAAAGTGGTTCGATTGGCTGGTTATGGCCGCCACTCCAAGGAAGAATGCGCTGCGACTCTTATTCAATCTCATTACAGAGGCTACCTGGTAATCTTCTTTCATGTAATAATTTTGAATCAGTTCATTGATTTTTCAGTTTTTTGGAAATTGTATGACTGAATATGTATAGGCTCGGCGAGCTTTGCGAGCCTTGAAGGGATTGGTGAGACTACAGGCGTCAGCAAGAGGCCACAATGCTCGCAAGCAAGCCCAAATGACTATACGATGCATGCAAGCGCTGGTGCAAGTGCAGACAAGAGTAAGAGCACGCAGACTCTAAACTTGGCACACGAGAAGTATCACAACAAAAGTAAGAAAGAATACAAACACGAAGAAGATGAAGAATTGAACAAGCATAGGAGCCCGTTGAAGCAATATGGAGGCGGTCCCCATCAAAAGCCTGGGAAACTCAATGAATATGCTTCAAGAAAACATGAATCTTTGATGAAAAAAGAGAGAGCCCTCACTTATGCTTATGCCTATCAGGTAACTGGTCTCTAATTAGCTATATAAATTATGGATCACTGCTTTTGGATGCTTATAGAGCATTCGAGAATTAATTTTCTTAGCAGATTCAATAGTATAAAAGCAATAATAATTCGAAAGGGATATTCTATTTTATATTCCTCCAAAATTTTGCTTAATGTTGGTGCCATAATTTTAGTTAATTTCTTAATATTAATTCCTTTATCCGTTCTGGCAATAACAGCAGTGGCAACAGCAGCAACGACAGCAACACATACAACCTCAGCAGAGAAATGGTAAAGATGCCGACGAGCGCGAAAGAGTACAGTGGGCATGGAACTGGCTAGGGAGTTGGATGTCTGTGCAGCCCTACCCCAACATGAAGCGTCTTACATGACACTCACAACCACCCCCGCAACCGACCACATGTCATCAGAGAATACCTAGAAATTGACTCCAGAAACGCCAACCCCCCTGCCACGTCTATGCAGCTCAACCGCGACTTGCTAGACTAACTCTTACTCAACGCGCCAACTGCAGCAAAAGCAACCGAGCTACATGGCACCAACACAGTCAGCGACAGCGAAGGTGAGAAGTCAAAACCATAGCCAAGGCACAATCGAACAAAGGAGTTCTCCAAGTACACCACAATGGAACTCATCGACCAAGAAATGTGATTCAGTTTTTGGTTCAGGCTATGATTCTTCTAGCACTTCTGGTGGTGGAAACAGCAAGTTATCAAGGTCCAAGGAGTCAAAGTCATGAAAACTCATTTTAGTGGTAGACTTTCAAGTGAAAAAAGTCTTAATCAATTGACAAATACGAAACATGGAGTTGATGAGCATTGGGGCTCATCCGTTATTAATGTTATTAAAATTGTGACAGAAAGACGGGATAAACTCTTAACAAAGATTTCAATAAAAAAAACATATTAAAATCAATGCAATTATTTAATTTTATGTTTATATTTTACGAAATATGGGACAAATTAAAATGAACTTTCTCAAACATTACAAAAAAAAATCAAAATATTATAAATGTTATGAATTCGATTAAAGCACGTAAACAAAATCTACAAGTGATAAGAGAGTGGTTAAGAGACTTTACTAAACAAAATTTATTCGTTTTATGTCAAGCATAACATTAATATTTAAAATATAGATGATAAATATTTTATTCAAAGACGATCAAGTATCACAAACATATATTATTATCATATTAACATATTTTACAATATTCTATATAAGGGAATTCAAGATTTAAATAATTATTTGGATGAAGTAAACATGAAGTTGCTTATTTGTATTTTTTTTGGATGTCTATGATGTTGACTTTCATAAACAAAAAATTAATATATCTTGGTAAACTTTATCCTACAAATTTTTCTGACTTAGAATTTATGATACTTGATTTTTAATTTAATGTTTACATTTGGGATATGCGCTAGGTTTAATATCAAACATATAAGATTGAATGAGATTAGAAATCCTACAAACGTGATGGTTGAAATTAAAAAAATAAAATATTTTCATTAATTTATTTGTTTAACAATATTTAAATATTATTCTCATAAAATTATATTATCCTTATTCCCTTCATTTATGGGGTTTTGAATCATTGAAGGCATCATCCCTGGAAATGGAAGCTGGACTGGATATGTTTTTAAATAAGTATAAATATTCATCTTTATTTAACAGCCCAAACTTCCATTCATTCTTACCATATTATTATATCAGTTTATATAAGGCCAAAGGACTTGTTCCCACCCATAGTTTTAGACAGAGAACAAAGTGTCACTCTCAAGGTTTCAAAAATTCGGTCTCCTATCTTTGAAACTATTTTTTATAATTTTTATACTAAAATAACTAAAATACTCTTTTAAAAATTAAAAATTTATAATAAAATTAAAAAAAAATTTAAAAATAAAAATATGTTTAAAATTTTAAAAATTTAAAGCAGTCACCGTCGCTGATGCCGGCGGCGGTGGTCACTGATAATAAAACCAAATGGCTGTTTTCGACCATCTGGTTCTAGGGGAGGCCAGAGACGGCAAGATCTAATTACCTCTAGTTTTAGAGGAGGCAACTAGATCTGGTAACCTCCACTGGAAAGAAAAGCCGGAAATGGTTGGTAGAACCAAGGACGGTTCTTTTTGGCTGTTTCTGGCTTATTTTTCTGGCGGAAGTAGTCGAATCTGGCCACCTCCGCTTAAACTAGAGGCGACTAGATCTGGCCGCCTCCACAGATCTGGCCTCCCCTGGAACCAGACAGCCACCTCCGTCTAAATTGGAGACAGTTAGATCTGGTTACCTCTACCGAACGAGAAGGCTAGATGGAACCAAGTGGTCGGAAACGGCCTCCTGGTACCGTTAATAGTGGCCACTGCCGTTGGTATCGGTGGCGGTGGCGGTGGCTGCTTTAACTTTTTTTAAAATTTTTAAATATATTTTTAAAAGTTTTTTATAGTTTTTGAAATTTTTTTAATATTTTATATTAATATAAAATTTATTACTATATTTAATATTAAATTTGATTATAGGTAGAAAACTGAGTTTTTAAAACTTGGAGGGTGGCATTGTCTCCGCCTCAAACTATGGGTAGCCTCTAATAATTATGTTATATTCCATTATCCTTAGAACCAATATGATTTAATAATTTTCATGATAAAACAACAATGGAGTATTGAATTACAAAAATACCCCTACAAACAATTAATTAAATAATATTTAAATTACTACAATCACCCCAAAAATTGTTACTGTTGTATCTATCTGGAGGAGTAGATTCAAATCGAATTGAGTTTTTTTGTTTTTATGCTTTTCTTGCAACCGATCTAACTCTTCCCTTCTTCTCTCGCACGACAAGTCAATCAAACCCTAAAGGACAAACCAGGAAAGGGAAAATTTTTCTTCTATTAAACTAGTTAAGAAAGAAAATTGAGAGGAAAGGTACGTTTTTTCTTGAATCCAAAGCGAGTGTCAATAGCCCATCAATCATGGAGCAATTGTAGTGCTAATGTTGTGTTATTTAGATCTATTTCGAATGCTTTTTGATAGGTTTTCATCCATAAAACCATGATTTCGAATCCAAATCTTGTTTTCTATGCATGCATTGCAAAAGGGTCAATAATTCTTGGGGAGTTCTTGTCAAGAGATCAAGGAATAAGTGAAGTTTTAGCTCGACAATGTGTTGAGAGGACCCCACCACACCATTCGATGTTCTCTCAAACGGTGTCCAATCGAACTTATACGTTTTTAATCAATGACCCTTTTACTTATTTTGGGATATTTGATGAGAATCTTCAGAGATCAGAGTTGCTTGGCTTCTTGAATCGTATCAAATCATCTTTTGAGGACATTTTTGCTAGAGGGTCGGTGTTGGATTTTGATGATATGGCTAGTCGTTGTTTGCAATCTCAGTTTGATGCGGTTTTCTGTGAGTCAACGGGGTTGGATTTAGAGTTTTTGAGAAGTGAGTCGCAAGATGATCAAAATTTGAGTGTGGATTCCGCAACAGGGAGGATGGTGATGGCTCCTTTGCTCGAGAACCCAAAAGGGTTGAAGAAGAAGAAAAGGATGAATACTGAGAGAGAGGCCAGTGATGGGAATGCTAAAGATGTTAATGGGGAGAAGAAGGTTGATGTGTGTGATGTTTTAATGCATAAGAATGCATTTTACACAGTTGATCGCCAAAAGGCGAAACAAATCTGGAAAAAACATGTTTGGGTTGTCTTGGCGCTGGACTTAGTTATTTGTGTTGTTTTATTTGGGATTTGGTTGTTGGTCTGCCAGGGCTTTCAATGTATTGATGGTTGAGTTTTTGTTTGTTTTGGTATATGTTTTTGTTGTATATGAGTGATTTTTCTTTCAAGTTGATCGAGATTTCTACATGTATAACAAAGAAGATGAATGCTTGGGAGAAGAATTATTACCTATATGTACGGGGTTTATAAGAGGAAGTGGTGTCAATGAGTCTTCAGGTTGTAGTCTCGGTTTCTATGGTAATTTTCTTAGTTTCTTTTGTCAACTCTTAGTTTGTACTAATTTCAAGACAAGTCATAGAGCAATGAGTTCAACTGTGTATACCTATTCGCTACAGATAAATCTTGTGCAGGCATTGGCTTCAGTTTGTCTCCTGTTTGGTTTTCTTTAGTTTTAATGGTTTTTGCTTATAAGTTTATCTCTCTGGCATCATTACATATTCTGTCTTCTTTCATGTATATTTTACACTTAGTTCTTTTTGTGGTCTATCTGTGGGAAATGACAAAACATCTATAATAAAGATCATAGTATAGCTTTTCCTTCTTGTTCAAATATTTGATTCATCTTAGAAAGAATTGATTTGGCTGTTGATTGACAGAATTGTAGCTCTTAAGTTTTATGATTACCCTACTATGTTTATGGTTTGCATGAGAGGATTGATTATTTTATATGACAGCTTTTGTGAATGAAATTGGTTGAAAGCTTTATAATCAAGCAAGGGTAACAAGTGAATCATGTCTGAGAAAAGTTGCTTGTGCAGCTTTGAGACATATTGACAATGCACTAATCCAAATGAAGAGCATAATGCAGGCTAGAAATGATACCATATATGCATCTTTGCTTAGAAAGTTGACTTCTTGAATGTTGGTCCTAGGACTTGATTATGTGACATTTGGTTGCTGGGAATTTTCATTGATTCTTCATACTGAGGTTAATGAAATATTTTATTCCCTCAAAGTGGTTGATGTTCTGTAAAACTAATAGCTGTACCATTATTATAGGGAGGAATGAGCCTGCCCTTTTGAAATGTTAATGGTGATAAATGATCTCTATCATTTTGTTACCATCTAACTGTCTCTGCCATCGGCATAGCTCTTCCGGTTAGTTTATTCTTAATTTACCTGAATTTCATGTTTCATGTCTGACCAGTATTGATATTTGGTACAAGAGCTTGCAGAGTTTCAAATGTGTTTAAGTAGAATATTTATTTGCATTAGATTTAATTTCTGGAACTTTTATAAACTCGATACATCCAAGCAGGTTTATGTTTATCACATCACTAAGATGATCCACTTCAAAAATGTGATGAAGTGGGCAATTTAGTTAAGCAAAATCATTGTGCTAAGCTCCAAATGACTTCTTGAAGTACGTTTTCTTCTCTATAACGAGCAATGGAGACATAGTGTCAATCTCTCTTAAAATCTTTAAATAGCAAATGTAAATTTGTCACATGTTCCGTTGAAGGTACAAAATGTTCGACTTGAAACTTGAGTTTCTTCAGATCCAGATATTCTGGGCAATCTTGTACTAATGCTTGCAGTTAAATTCCGTTTAAGAGAAGTAACATCTTAAAGCACTTAATTAGAACTTACTTTTGAGACTACACAACAAAACTAGTATGATTCTAACCCCACATATTCATAAATCTGGAAACAATTTCAGGATCCGGGCTTTACCCACAGGGTGCGAATTCCTTATTGCCTGCACCTGGAGGATTATCATCTTTCCAGACATCCCACCTTCTGGCCGTCTCCATGGTAGCATCATCATCTTCTTCATGGGGTCCCATTTTCTTGTTGTCCTTGTACCACGCAGAATTAGCTTCTTCCATTAATTTTATTTTCCTCTCTTGCCATTTATTCATTTTCTCCATTTCTTTTAGCCCAGCTTCCTCTATACTGCTTGTTGGCAACCTTCGAAAATAACATTATCAAATTCCATGATCAAAGAATGGAATGATAATGGCAACAACTTGGTGCACCAATTTACGCTCATACAGTAGCTTCTCAAACAGAAGAAGCCAATAGCGCAAGTGAAGCACGAACTTACAAGAAACCAAGGACTAAATACTGGTAATACTGAATCGGAAAAATAGACAAATCATTAGCTTTTACGGACACATGGCTTGTAAGACAGATGGAACATATTAGACAATTGTGTTAAAGACCCGAAGTAACAGCAACAGTCAAAAAAAAAAAAACCAACACAATCCAGAAAAAATAGAGCAGAATGTGTATCAATTAGGTGGAAATTATGACTGGAGGAATTACGAAAGCCAATCAACAGCCCGAAAATACAGGTTATAGAAATCAAAAGAACACTTTAATTCCAGCAAATTCGAGACTGTCAGATGCTCTCCTCAGCCTGGTATTGGGGAGACCAGGTTATCTCCTACAAAAACCATAACAATAATTTTCTTCTCTACTCCCTTTTAGTTTCTTCCAGCCTTCCTTCATATTACTCCACCCATTCTACATGGTTTTGCCACCTGGAGGCTTTTTTTTTTTTTTGTTACAGAAACTAATTCAACCAACTTACCAAATGTAAATTCTTCTACTTTAACCCTTAGTTTCTTGTACACCATCAATCATAACAAAGTCAAAACAAATATGCATTAGAAAGTTTAACTGATATTTTCAGGCAAGTTAGTTTTACCACAGGGATGCAAGGTAAAACTTAGATCTCATTGATTTTTATTTTGAAATTTTTATTTTGATAAAACTTAGGTAATTTGAAGGAACAAAGAAAATGATCAACGATGAGATACAACTGCAGGCATGTAACACCCCACTTTAGATGCATTATTCCTAACTGAAAATGTACCCAAAGTTACTTGTTAATCTTTTAATGCATAAAAATGTGACTAATTAAAACACTTCCATAGTTGGAATAAACATTTATCATCATTATAAATACCCTGCAAAAAGGTGTCTCAGTAAATCATATAAAAATCCATACATGAAATTAATGTCCGAAAAATGTGCAAACCACAAACATTAATAAAAGGTAGATTGTCATGTCCAACAAATCCAAAAAAACATAAACAATGTAGTAGTAAAGAAAACATGTAGTTGCGTCTATGCCTCAACTAGCCAAACCACTACTACTCTCATCCGTACTACTACCTTTCCTACTTGCAAAACATGTAAATGCTTGAGTGTGAAGCACTTAGTAAGCAAGTAGCCTTTTCGTACCACACACAAACCAACATAAAGCGTTTCCTGATAACTCATACACATATACGACAACTATGTTGTCTTATTCAATTGCAAATAGTATCCCTAATGCCTCTTATGTACACAATTCTAATGTCCCAAACATTTATCATAATTATCTAACTCATGTGTTCTTGACATCTACAAAATAATAGTTTATCAATCTCAATCTCTCTAACATTTCTAAAATCCCTTTTCTTACTTCTTGACATCCTATATGTCTATCTCATTCATTCTTTTGACATCTTTGATGTCTTTGTGAAAGTATTTAACGACATTCAAAATGTCTGATATCAATAGTGTACACAACACAATGTTGGATAGGTTAAAGTAGACAAGCATCGATATGCCAATCACACAAGGCAAATTACAAGTGTAATGCATCTTTCCATGTATTCATGTCAAATGTGATTGCTAACAATTACCATCCTCAGATGGCCCCTACCACGAGCACATGCATAAGACATCCTATTGACCACATGTATAATATGGCTCCTTAGCTGTGTATACTTAAAATTGTGAGTCACAAATGCACGCGCGTGAGCTAACTCATAAGTATCTATTTATAGTTTAAATACTTTCATATGGGTTTGTAAACCAAATATCACATAACAGTGACTTAAAACCCAAACCAAGATCATATAACATGACTTATAGCCATCATCTTTCGCCATTTCTGCACACAAATGAGGTTGTAATATAACAATCACTCTTATTCTAATCACTTATGACTTTCTCATATTCTAATACTATTCACATATTTCTATCTCTAATAAACTTCCCTAAGTTACTTAATTTGATCCCTACCTAAGCATATAATATAGAGGTACAATTGTCATTATTCAAATTCATGTATGGTTGTGCCTTTAAGATGTCTGATTATACCCTAAATGTCATATGCACAAGTATGACCCTTCCTTGATCACAGTTATGCACGACAAAGTTTTCATGCATATTGATGACCTTAACACAATAATGCATGTGTGATTGTCATTATCACCACTGTGTAATATTTTCATAGTTATCCCTATAATGCCCTTTAACACGATCATGCACTTACGACAGTGCACCCATGCATGACCACATTATCATCTATCCAAGGCATGTATGACAGTGACTACCCTATGTATAATTGTGTATCTCCATCTGTAAGTTTAGTCCTGATATTTTTTGGCATTGATTTTTTCTAACACCATTAATCATAGTCTCTATCCTATATATGTTATCTCATCACCAAAATAGTCATCGACATGCAGAAATCCATTCAACTCTATCAATACAACATGTTATATGTATATTTCTACAATTATTAACATATATAGATATATTTATCCAACATATTCTCATCAACCCATTCATACCGTAAACTAATCATTCAATAATAAGTATCAAAAACTTTGAATGGATAAAACAATAGAGAAACTTATTTACCTTACTTCTGACAAATGCTAAATATCTGCGTGGCTTAGGAATTTCAACATTCCTTTCTCATTTTTCAATTACAAGCTCCACGCAAAGGCACACTCTCCCTCACTTTCTTGCTATGTTCTTATCTCTAAAAGGATAATAAAGCAATAATTTTTACTTAAACACACATTTCTCTTTATATAAAACTCAAATTAACATCACTCATGGTCGTACATGACCTGTACATGTTCATGACACCCATTATATTATCCAAAATTAAGTTGTATAGCTGTCGAGAACATGATCAATTCAAATATGTAGGTCATGCACGACTATACATCATCACATGCACAAGCATACACACAAGCATCATTTGAATTATCTAATATGTCACATACATGATCGTGCTCCTTCCTCATGCATGCGTGTGCATAGACCTACACTTAACAAAATCAACACTTTTCCTCATATAGGAAAACATGCATTCTCTATATGTACAATCGTACCTCCAATATAAACGTTATATAATATACATAATAAATGATAATAATACAAAATATAGATTACCTACGAGACGTACCTATAGGCGTTAAAGAATTTCTCAATAATTAGATAATCAGACTATACATACATGTACAATATTCAATAACAAAAAGGAAAGATAAATAAGGACATTAAAAAATAATACAAAAATCATTCACCGATTTATATATCGATTGTACAGATTTTATGATGAAAACAGTGTTTGTAAAACAAAACAATAACACAATAAGAGTCTAACACTTTCCACTTCGAAAATAGACTTCAGTAAGTAAGAATGAAATTTTGCATACCACTTGAAACAAATGAATTCAAAGTGTAGAATTCATTTACAAATGAATTTTCATGTTTGGTATGCAACAATTTAAAACATGTAATTCAATTGAATTTCACATAATTATGTTTGAAATAAATTTGCCTTTATTTCCTAACATACTCTTAACATAATAATCTTATGAAAGCAACTAATACACACATGTTATAATTATTTTATCTTAACTCATTCAATATATATACACACACCTTAGTCATGTATTTTACAATTTTTTATAAAGAATTAATTTGACTATATAAACACTTATAATTAAAAAGTTAAGAAATAATTTAGTACATGTAAATGCTACCGATTAAATAATTTTTAACTACTAGAACTACACCTTAGTCCATGTATAGGAAGAGCTTTGCCATGAAATTTGGTGTAGAGATAGCTACATAAATCTAGTTTTCAATAAAAAAAACCTTGCATTAAAAGAATGTGTATGGAAAAAAAAAAAAAAATACTAAACAATCATTGAAGTGTGTTCAAACTATCATTTCATTACAAGATTTTTATGTTTGATAAAATTTTGAGGATTTTTTAACCTAATGGAATTATAGCAATTAGGGCTGGATTCGAATCGAATATATTCAGATTCGTTTTTGAATTTGGTTCGAATAAATTCGAAACAAACCGAACGAACTCAAATACGAACACGAACCTGAACTGCAATTTTAAAATTCAGTGAACACGAGCTCGAACACGAACTATGCGAACCGAACACGAATGCGAACATGAATCCGAACTTAAAATAATAATTTTTTAATTATATTTTATTAATTATTTGTATTAATTATAATTTTTAATAAATATAAAAATAAATTATACGAACCGAATACAAATATGAATACGAATATGAATCGAATACGAACTTAGTTATACAAACCGAATACGAATACAAACTTTGCTATAAAAATATTCGATGAATCCGAACATAAATCTGAATCCAAACATGATTATAGCAATCTAACCTAATGAAATTCAAAGGAATAATAAAAACATAATAATAATTAAGCAAATTTTAATTACCTGAAAAATTATACAACTCATACAACACCAAACTATATAATTATCAATTAAACATGATACCCATAACAAATTTGACACAAAATAAAAGTCTAACTAAAATTTAAAATCAAATTTTACTAAAATTTCAACCATTTTATATATAAAAAAAATAATTATGGTTGAAAAGAAACAAAATTAACTTTAATAAATCTTGAGATTAATTACTAATTTGACAGTAGTTCAAAAAGTTGATATAAAAATTTTGTTGCAGAAAAGAGAGTAGATGAGAGAAAAGTGTTAACGAGGAAAAAAAATAAAGAGCATTGTACTTAGGAAGATAAGAAATTAAAAAGTTGAGAAGTATTTTGTCAAAAAAGAAATGTTTGTTTCATTTTGTGAAATTCATTTGTAAATTCCACTTATTTTGATAAAATTTAGTTTATTTATGTTTAATTCCCCATAATTAAAATCATAGAATTGAAATAACTATTTTTTCATTCTATACACAAAAATTTATAATTACAAATGAATTTCGAAATTTTTTGTAGAATTCATTTATTCCAACCGAATTGTTACAAGTAACAACTAACGATTTTACAGAATTTTGATTGTGTTATACATCGGGCTAGAAAGTGGGAATAATATATATATATATTGTAAATTGATAGTTGATGGGATTAGTTAGAGATAATAAGAGATCGTTCTATTAATCTATTTTTTATTAAAGACATTACCTTATTTAGTTTATTAAATGACAAAAGATCTGAACTTCTATGTTAGATCATATTAAAGGTAATATAATTACCTTTTTTATCTTAGATATTAAGAGATTAAATTAGTAATTATAATTTTTATTATGATTTCATCTTTATTTAACAAATTTAGTTTAATATATTAAGAATGTTTAAGTAAAATAATATTACAGTATTCTTTTAATATCAACTAAACACAATAATTATTTATACTTACTAACTTATTCAAACAAATTATTCTTTTATACCTTTAATCTGTAAGATAATCTAGTTTTACGATAATTTTTTAACTTTAATAATAAAATATTCTATAAACCAAAAGCTCTCTATATTAAACCTATTAAATTGAATTTCTTAGAATTTATATATGGCCTTAAGACTTATTCTCATCCGAGATTTACTAAAAATAATAAAAAAAATTATTTATTAAATTTAAAAAATTAAAATTTTTTTATTTTTAAAATTTATTTGTAAATTATATTAAATTTGTATTAAAAAATAAAAGTATTTTCAAACTAAATAATATTTTATCCCTAAAATTTTATCAAATATTTTCATTATAATTTATATTAATTATAATTAAAAATAATAAAAAATTTATTAGTATAAATATAAATAAGGTTATTAATAATAAATAATTATATGTTTAGGTTAAATCATAATATTTAAAAAATTTTGGGGGTTTAAACATTAAAAAAAAAATTGGGCGTTTTCTAAAATTTTAAAAAGTTAGATAGTGTTCTTGAAATTTTTAAAATTTTAATATATCTGTCGATAGTTTTAAAAATAATAATTATGCCCTAAAACATAAGTTAATAATTTAAATATTATATTACAAACTATTAAAATTATAATATATTTTTAAAATATATGACTGAATAGAAGAATTCTTAAAACAAAAAAAGGATTTCTATGTTTATCTCTAATAAATTTTAAAAATACGTTTATAATTTAAAATATTTTTATCATAATATTTTGATAAATTAATATAATTTAATATTAATTTTTAATAAATAAATAATTATTATTATTTTTTTAATTCAACCGATCAAAATTTGTTACTATCAAAAATAATGTTTCTGCCTTTTGTATATTAAAGTAAAAATTTGGTGCCCCACAAATAAATTGCAAAGAAATTTGAAAGCAACATATTTCTTTCTGTCTCCAATCAAGTAAAGAAAGACTTAAATTTCTTTTTGTTTTTAATTGTCACATACCACCCAATATTTCCAAGCAAGATTTATTGGATCGCCTGCTGTTCTTGTCAATCAAATCGTGATTGAAATACATGATGCTGTGTAGGGTTGGATTCGAGCCGAATCAAATGTGAATAGTAATATGTTGGTGTTCGAGTTCGTTTCATACTGTTCGAATTCGGGCTCGTATTCGTGTTCGCCGAATATTTTTTAGTAAAGTTCGTATTCGTGTTCGGTTCGTATAACTAAGTTCGTATTCGATTCGTATTCGTATTTGTATTCGGTTCGTATAATTCATTTTTATATTTATTAAAAATTATAATTAATAAAATTTAATTAAAAAATTATTATTTTAAGTTCGAGTTCGTATTCGTGTTCGGGTTCGTTTGGCTCGTTTCGGACTCGTTCGATCCGAACTTAAAAACGAATCCAAACACGTTCGGTTTGAATCCAACCCTAATGCTGTGGCTTTTCATTTGACAGATTAAAGCAGATTATCTTAGTAAATTTATGTATAACATTGGGTTTATTTTAAAAAATTATCATAAAAATAAATTAAGTATGAAAAATAATATATTTATATAAATTTATAATTATTTTGTTTTGTAATAAAAGAATATTATGATAAGATTTTATTTAAATATTTTTAACATATTAAATTTACTTTATTAGAAGGATGAAATTATAATAAAATTAATAAAGTTGTTAATATTTAGTAATTAATAGTAAAAAAGAAGACTAAAAGACTTATTCTCACCTAGGGTTGCTTAAATGATGAAGGCCAAAATTTTTCATAAAAGTTTGTTATAAAATTGTTGAAAAGGCAAAGATACCATATAAATTTTATTAAATATTTATTTATTTTAATTTATATTAATAAGAATTAAAAATAAAAAAGTATAAATATAGGTAGGAGTATAAATGATAAATAATTATATATTTAAGTTAAATTATAATTTTTTAAAATTTAAAGGAGTTTTTAAATTTTAAAAAATTCAGCCTTTTTTTTTTTAATTTAAAGGAGGTTTTTTTTTTGGAAATTTTAAAGAAATTGGGAGTGCTTTTAAAATTTTAAAATTTTCTTTAGTAGTTTCAAACAAGTTAAGGGTGTAAATGCCATATGACAAACTATTGAGGTAAAAAGAAAATTTTTAATCTCTCTTAAACTTTTTTAATATTTTTAACTTTTTTTGAAATATATTTTTAAATTAGTAGTTATGAAAATAATTTAAAAAATAATATTAAAACTGTAGTTGTTAACGAAAGTTTGATGAAATGATAAATTCTTATTCGTTAAATTTGAAAAATCAAACTCTTACTTATTTGTTAAAGTTAACTACTAATTTTAATGGTTTAAAAGTATTTAGGTTATTTATTCAAATATTATGATAAAAGTGTATTTGGCATATAAATGTTATTTTTTAAAATTAATAGGGGTAAATAGATATTTTTCTATTTTGTTTTTAATTTTTTTTATATTCACCCATATAATATTTTAGAAATATATTATAACTTTAACTATCAGTAATATGCATTTACTCCTTAACTTATTATGTTTTATAGAGGTGTAATTATCATTTTTGAAATATTTTTTCATTTTAAAATTTCAAAATCACCTACAAACTTTTTAAAATTTTAAAACACTTCCTGAAAACGTTAAAAAACACTCAAAACTTTTTTCACATCTAAAAGAAGACCCTTAAAATTTATAATTTACTCCAAACATATAATTTTATTTATTATTGATACCCTTAAATTTTCTATTATTTTTAATTGTAATTAATATAAATTAAAGTAAAAAATATTTTTATAAAATTTTACAGACATGATGTTATTTATTTTGAATATATTTTTGTTTTTTCATCAATTTTATATAAAATTTAACAAAATTACAAATTTAATAAATGAATAAAAGTTTAATTTTTTCAAACTTAGCATATGATAACATGTTATTTTATCAAAACTTGGGTGGGAAATGATTATTAGCCAAAAATAAAATAAAATAAATCTTTTTCGTCATTAAATACTCAACTGCAATTTGAACTTTTTATTTACAATCAGATATTTACAGAAAATCAATGCAAATTTAAAAATATAATTTAAGGAAATTAATTAAAATATACAAAAAAAATCAAATATTTAAACAATTTTGCATAAAAATATAAATTTATACAAATCTATAATAGTATAAGAGGGAATACAAATCTTATCCTAGTCCTTACCCCTTTTGATTTAAACAGTTGATTTTTTTTGTATATTTTAATTATTTTCTCTAAAATTTACTTAATATATTAATAATTATGTTTAAATATTTATTTATTTTTTGTAAAAATGAATTAAAAGTGATTAGATTTAAAATTATAGAAATTATAGAAAAATGTCATTTCATAGAATCTTCCTTGGTAAATGCAAATCCCCGTGAGATCTAATGCTACGACCACATCCATGCCGACATTTGATGGTGACTCCAATTTATATGAAGTAGATTACATTCTCTACAGGAGAGGGGGTCATGTAAAATAAAAAAATATTTAGTGGACTGCATTGTAATTCATAGAAAATATGTTTGACCAGCGTTGTTGTCCATAATTCCTAATTGCAGCTTCTATAATTGGCATAAAAGATGAGGTAATTTCTACAATTAATCTAATGGCTGGTGAATGAATTGAAAGTCAGATGAATGGTTTAGATCGATTACCAATGAACACTAATTATAATTTTGTTTTAATAAAATCAAATAATTTAATGATAATTTATAGATAAATTTAAGTGATTAATTAAAGAGAATGACAATATATTTAAAAGTTATAATCTAAGTAAAAAGTATTAGTGGGGCTGGATTCGAAGCGAATACGTTCGGACTTGTTTTTGAGGTCGCTTCGTTCACCAGCGAAACGACACAGGTCTCACACGAAGCGAACGCGAATACGAGTATGTGGGATGAATATTCAGTTTGAACGAACGTGAGCACGAACCATTTAACAAATAGTTCGATTTAAATCGAATTGTTCGTTATGTCGACAACGCGTATTTGGCTAATCCCGTCTCCGTTGTCTCCTCCAGCTCTCCGTGACTCCATCCCATCCCAGTCGTTTTTTGACCGTCTGTAGCCGCAACGAAGAAGAAACTGTGCTACTTGCTGCTAGGTTTCCTGTCGAACGAAAATGTTCGTTTGTTCCAGATGGTGAACATGTTCGTTTGACATCTACAGTTGTGAGCCAGCGAACGAATCCAGACCTTTTTCTTTTGCCTGAACGCGAATCACGAACACCGACTGATCCTGTTCATCGAACCCGAGCCGAACACGAGTAACGCCTAGAAAACGAACAAAGTAAATACGAACATACTCGTGTTCATATTCGATTCGCTTCGTATCCAACCCTAAGTATTAGTATAAGGTAGGGTTCAATAACCTATTTCGTATGACCTAAGTCTCCTTTCTGAAATCCTAAGAAAACGTATTTACCCAATAAAAGTCATAATACCTGTCAATTCAATATAAGTAATTTCAAGAGTTTTACAGATTTAGACAACATAACGTTCTAGGTATTTCTATTACTCTAAAATAGTATTTGGTTTAGGGTAATATTGATTATTCTTATAATCTATCCTTTATTATTTATATTACATTATTTGATTTATTATATTATAAAAAATTCCAATAATTTTTTGATTTACAAGGGTGATATGATAAATAATTTTTACAATATGGGGATAACGTATTTACTTATTATCAATATGGAGATATTCGCTCATTAATTGAACTAATTCTTGAAATGTCATGTTAGTAGGGTTAGATTCGAACCGAATATATTCATATTTGTTTTTAAGTTTGACTCGAACGAATTCACAATGAATCGAACGAACCCAAACACGAATACGAATCTGAACTGTAATTGTAAAATTCAGCGAACACGAGCTCGAACACGAATTATACGAACCGAACATGAACACGAACCAGAACTTAAAATAATAATGTTTTAATTAAATTTTATTAATTATTTGTATTAATTGTAATTTTTAATAAATATAAAAACGAATTATACGAACCGAATATGAATACGAATCAAATACGAACTTAGTTATACGAACCAAACACGAATACTAACTTTACTATAAAAATATTCAACGAACATGAATACGAACCTGAACCCGAACCCGAACAATACAAAATAAGCCCGAACACGAATATGTTACTGTTCATATTCTGTTCGGCTCGAATCCAGCCCTACATGTTAGTAAGGATTTTTACAATTCTCTTTTTGCCTCTAATATATTTCATTCGTGGCAAACTAAAATAATAACAATACTTAACATTTCAATCAATAATATATAATTTTGTGCCTAAATTAACAAGAAATTTCACAAAAAAAAATATGCAAATATAATCTAAAAAAATACTATTGTTTAAAAAATTCTCATTTTTGCATTTAACTTGAATGTCGATAAATATCAATTTACTCTCATATGTTAGAATATGAATAACCCCCGTATGTTTAAAATATGAAAATTGCCCGCAAGCATATTTTCGTTTCAACCCTTCTATCATTTAAAATATGAATGTCAAAACGCACTTCAAAATTATTAAATCAATTCAATATACCAAAAAACAATACACAATCATCAAATTAAGTTAATGTTCATACTTATATTTGAATGTAACAAACTTCCTTCTTTGATTCCAAAATCATGATGTTAAAGTTTGAGTGAGGGTGTGAAAACTAGAATTTTAAATCTTTGTAAGGTTTGGTTATGATATTAGTATTAAGGTTTACATAAAAAAGAGATGGTATTAGAGTATTTAAATTTCAATTTTAGCTATATTCGTTTAACCCTTAAGAGTTAAGATATCTTGTTCCAACCCACAAATTTGGTCATTTTAATTAAATACCCTTAAAATAACTTAATAGTGTTTTATTAGACATAATCAGAAGATTGGTTTAAATCCAGAGACATGACATCCAATCAATAAATTATTGTAACGATTATCATCAATCTGACATATATTATACGAGTAAAAAAGTAGGACCATTCATGATCTTTTCATTTGATTTCAAATTTTTCAAGAGATTGCATTGGATAGAAATCCAGCACCACAAATTTCAGATTCCAAGGGCAGATCTGGGAATGTGGCCGTTGGGGTTATTAAAGCAATGAAATTGCTTAGACAATCACCTGCTTTACAGGTCTCAGCCATGGAAGCAAGTTGAGGAGAGATCAACATCTCTGGACCCTCTTAACGCTTGGCTGCCTTCACCATCATGACTCTTCAACAGATGCGAAAGTTCTCTCCATTACTTTATCTTTTTACGTCCACATTATGTCCTCTCCAATTACAGCTCCCTTGGACCATTCCCAGTTGTCATCTAACCTTTCATAAATGATAGTTATTCTTATCTCAGATATGTACTTGATAACATTATCATTTAAACACTTGCATTTGACTGTTGATATTCTTACTTGCTGTATTCTTTTACAGTTTTCTCTATTGGGCTTATGCTCATATATTTTGTTTTAAATAGAATAAGTTGGTAATGATATTAATACAGTAGTGCTAAAGTTCTGATGAATTAAGTAATGTTTTGACAGAGAAATGTTCTTTTCTTCATCCTTTTTTAATTCTCTAATGTCAACCAATCACCAGGAATCTAGTGTTTTTGCCTCCCATTGCACTAATGGCGTGAGCTGAAGAAGAAAAAGCAAGTGGGGTTTCCATGGGACAGTCTTTTCACTGAAAACCAGGGAACAAACAAATTTTTGCATTAGTTTTTTCTTCCATTCCATTCCATTCTCTTACAGTGTAGAAGCACCTCTTTACTGATTTTGCAGTCCTATACATGTGTAAAGGCCTTGGAGAACTTTACATCACACATGTTATCACAAGTTTTTTCTGCTAGGTGCAGCTGGTGTGCCTGAATATCTTCAATGAAAGGCTGCAAAAGTCCTCTCCGTAAGTTACCATTTGTTTCTCAGATGTTGGGGCTGTGGCTTCTCTCTTGAACTGTAATTTCTGTTTTATACTTTCATGATCTTGACAATGCCACTGTTATTATTATTATTATTATTATTATTATTATTTTAACATGCTATTATATATTATTTTGTTCCGCAATTATTGCTCTGCATTATTTGTACTACGACTAGGTATTTCTGTCCATGTCTTTGACATAATATTAATACCCCTCTGTCTTCTAATTAAAGTGTGTATTGTTGAAGCAATGTCAAAGGAATCTTAAAAGTTCAGTTTTTTTTCTTCTTGAAATTTTTTGTAGGAAGAGAAACAAAATTCTGAGAAATGGATGAGAAGGAGGCTACTGGATCATGTTTAGTTGTTTGTGAAGAGAAGAGTGAAAGATTATATCCAATGTATTTTGGTGTTTCATTTGCTTTCTTTGCTCTAAGGCTTTTGTCAAGTTCTGATAAGGATGATGAAAAATGGTCTGAGTTACAAGATAAAATGCTTCTAGGAAGTGCTCAACTGTTGGCCTTGCTTGTATGGAGAGTCCAGAGAGAGGGGACTATTGGGGACAAATGTGAGGTTGTGGATAAACTTGAGACTGCCGAGAAAGAGATTGCAGAGTTAAGGAAGTTGAGAAGCGAAGACGCGAAAGCCAATCAGAAGGTCGTTAGCATCTTTGCAACGCAAGAGCAGATGTGGTTGACTGAAAGGAAGAAGCTCCGGCTACATATTGGAGCTCTTATGAACGAATTGAGGGCGTTGGAGAAAAAGAAGGATGAAACTGTTTCGGAATTGACTGAGAAATTGAAGGAAAGTGAGATTTTGGTGGCGTCCAAGGATAAGATATTGGAGGAAGAGCAGCAAAAAAGGAAGGAGGTAGAAGAAAAGCTAGCGAAAGCAGAAAGTGTTGAAGAAGAATTAAGAGAAGCTGCAAAGCAAGAAGCTCAAGATCATTCTACTGAGATTTGGAAGCACAAAACTGCTTTTATTGAACTTGTGTCGAACCAACGACAGCTTGAAGCAGAACTGGGTCGAGCACTTCGGCAAGTTGAAGATGCAAAACAAGAACTCGGTTTGATCTTGCAGCAGAAGGAGGAGTCAGTCTTGTTGGCCCAAAAACTATCCATGGAGATTCGAAAGATGCGCAAAGATTTGGACCAGAAAGACAAGGCTTTATCAGCAATTCTGAGGAAATCTAAACTGGATACAAATGAGAAGCAAATGCTTTTAAAGGAGGTTAAATTATCAAAGGCAAAGAAGAAGCAAGCTGAACTTGAAACAGATAGATGGAAGACAGCATCTGAGTCTAGACATGAGAGGCATTCATTGAGAAGTATGTTTGTGAATCAAATCAATTCTAGATTAGATGCTTCCTTTGGTACAAGAGGAACATCACACTCTGGAAAGACCAGACAAGAGCCCACAGATTATGTTCTTGAGCATCATCGGCTAAAAAATCACCTCGATGATTTCTCGCCACTTTCTGATTACTACTCAGCAGAAGGAAGTGGGGAGATAGGTAAGAAAACTTCCTGATTTCTTTATAAATCAAGAACTAGAGCCTATCCTGATGTTCATTAATTCTTTTCTGGTATGTTATGTAAATGTCATCTTCAGGCTTAATATCAGATCATCTGTTTTCTCCATATTTCTTTTAACCTGTGTTTTGATTCCTTTTCTCATTCATGCATTTGAAGTCATGGCAAAAGATTTCAAAAGATTACAAGATTGGGTTCATTCGGAAGCAGAAAAGTATGCAACTGTAATTGAGAAGAGGCATCACTTAGAACTAGAGGCTCTTGCAGAACAACTGAGGCTGAAAGATGAAAAACTAGAAGCTCTTCATTGGCGATTGCTGAGCATGGAAATTGAATCGAAGCGGCTGCAGTCCCACATTGAAGGACTTAACCAGGAGACATCACAGCTCAGGCATAACAATATGAAATTGGAAGCCATGCTATTGGAGCGCAAAGAGGAATTAAGTTCTCTGAAAGAGCAATTTTTGTCCAAGTTAAAATCTTTTAGTTTTCAGAAGACCAGCATAAAGTCTTCTCTAGGTGATCCATCATTAACCCATGATGCCATTGATTCCAAGGTCAAGATCACTAAGAGAAGACCAGCAGAGAAGGATCAAGAAACAAAAACAACTTCAGTGGAATGGCCTCAAGAGAAAGATACAGAGGTGAAAGAAGAAAACCCGTCTTACAACAAGTCCAAGAATGTGACAGTCCAATCTCCTGACAAAGAGTTTCAAGAAGATCAGGATGCAACAGTCCATAGTCCTATTCAAGAGGAAACTGTGAGTCTGGTGGTGGTTGACACAGCTGAAAAGTTACCTTCATTTAACCAGCCCTTCAGCAAGACCAACAATTCCCCATGGAGGATGGACCTTCATGCTCTTGGAGTTTCCTACAAGATCAAGAGATTGAAGCAGCAACTTCTTATGTTTGAGAGGTTGACAGGAAAAAGTGGCGAAGATATGGAAAGCAATGACAATGAAAAGAAGGGTTTTCTATTGCTGATGTCTTTGCTAAACAAACAAGTCAGCAGATACCAGTCCCTTCAGGGGAAGACCGATGATCTTTGCAAGCGTATGGTAAGCAAAGTAGACATTCTGACTGACATATGTTGCAAGTTTTTCCTGCACAAACTCAATCATATTTGTTCCATTCAAAGATCAGAGCTTAGAGACAATTTCATTCATCTGTTGAACTTGTGATCATTTGTGTTGTTTCTTCGTATGATTTTCAGCAAGAGACTGATCTAGACATGAGTCAAGGGGATTCCAGTAGTGCAAGGAGGAAAGGAGAAACTAAAACACTAGAGCATTTCCTCGAGGAAACGTTCCAGCTGCAGCGATACATGGTTGCAACAGGACAGAAGTTGATGGAAGTCCAATCCAAGATTGCATCCGGCCTTGTTGAGTTCACAGAAGAACTTGACAAAACTACTAACTTGGACAAGAAGCGGTTTTCTGATAGTCTAAGAAGTCTTTTTCAAGAGGTCCAAAGAGGCCTTGAAGTACGGATATCTCGAATCATCGGAGACCTTGAAGGAACTCTGGCTTGTGAGGGGATGATTCGTTTGAGGTAAGTTTTGAATGCAATAGGCCCGAAATGAGGCCAAATAAGAGTTAGAATGCCACATCATGATTCACAACTCGCTGATTTATGTAGTTTATTTTGTATAGGAATAATATAGTTAAAATGATTTATGTAGTTTATAAAAAATTTTGATATTTGATGTGAATTTTGATATAAAAATAGATATATTTTATGATTAAAAATATTCATTTAAATTTGAATAATACATATAAAATTTAATGACATTTTTAGTGGAGATAAAGTATATTAAATCTAAATAATATAAAAAATGATATTTGAAATTGAATATAATCGTTTAATAATAAAAAAATATATACATGAAAACTTTCGTTAACTCGCGTGATCTATTATATTACGTATGTTCACGTGTGGTAATCAGAGTTAACGACGAGAGAATACAAATAGCTGTCGTTTCCTATTATTATTCTGAAGATCCGTGTACAGGCTTAAAAAGTACTTAAATCCTTAAACGACACCGTTGCACGGAAAGATTTTCACTTTCGTCAAACAGGTACCACTGAACTACGTTGCCAAGGAAGAAGTAAAGCATCACAACGCACTACACCGGAAGCTTGACGCTCTCTGCAGCTCTTGTTTCTAGGGTTTCAACGTCCCTCGTTTTCTCGAGAAACAAACAGAAAAGTGTACAAACTTATTTCTGAAACTTGACTTTTAACGTTTTCACTTTCAATTCTCACAATCAAAAACTAGATGACCGGGTGCATGACAACTCACGACTTCTACCACAAATACTTGGACTCAATTTCAGAACCACGAACACGAACAAGAATTCGAACTTGAACAAGAATAACTGTTTTGTTTCATGGATAGATCTAGATCTAAGCGGAACTACTACTATGACCACCAAGACTACCACGGAGAACCGACCATGGGTAGGACAAAACCTCGGTACAATAACTATTATGCTCCCAATAACAATCGCCACCGTGGCGGAGCGAATTCGGTGAACCATAACAACAATAATAGGGGGACTTCGGCAAACCCCAAGGACGCGTTGATGGTGACCACCATGTACCGCATTTTATGCCACGATATGAAAGCCGGGGGTGTAATTGGGAAGTCCGGTAGCATTATCAAGTCTATCAGGCAACATACGGGCGCGTGGATCAATGTGCACGAGTTGATCACCGGGGATGAGGAGAGGATTATTGAGATATCGGACGCGAGACGGCGGGATCCCGAGGGAAGAATGCCGGCTTTTAGTCCAGCTCAGGAGGCGTTGTTTTTGATTCATGATAGGATACTGGAAAGTGATGGTGGTGGTGGTGGTGGGGAGGAGGAGGATGAGTACGGTGGAGGGTTTAGAGGAGGGGGGAATAGAGTAGCGACGAGAATGGTGGTATCGAGAATGCATGTGGGGTGTTTGTTGGGGAAAGGAGGGAAAATAATTGAACAAATGAGGATGGAGACTAAAACTCAGATTAGGATCTTACCTAGGGATCATAATTTGCCACGTTGCGTTTCGATGTCAGAGGAGATTGTTCAGGTGCTTCTCTTGTGAATGAATCTGAAGCGTGAAAGTGCTGGACTTACAGCTTCTGCTGCATTGAACTTTATATTACAACCATATTACGCATTTGGACTCTCAAATAACTTTGTGACTGGTTACTGAATTAGAATTTATGTTTCAAGCGTTAGTTGTTTCTGAATGGTTAATTACATCGGAGAACTTGTTGTTAAATGTATACTTTGCTTTGGAAAACTATCGACTGTTTTGATTTTTCTATGAATGTGTTTAGTTCACCTGCATGAGGTTAATGTGCTTGCTTTACTTATTAATGAATTAGGGCATCAGATGTGTGGAGACTTCAGACAGTTTGCAAGATTGTGCTTATTTGGCATTACTACTGGTTAAACTTATGTTTACCATCTGGAGATCTGATTTTGGCGCTTCATTGATGAAGTTTTCCCAATATTTTGGTGTCAAAAAATTTCATCGGTAGTTTCTTATGACAATTCACCATAAAGCACTTTTTGGTTGCATCTAGAATTTGGTTGAGATATTTTGTGTCATGTTGAAATAATGTTTCAGCATCACCCATACCTTAATGGAGGAATTGATGTACAATACGTAAACATTAATGTTTGAGTTTTAGTCACCTTGGACTGTCTGTCATATTGTTGAGTTCCTGATTTGTTGATGACTTTTTATAGTGATGTCAACATGGTTTATATTGTTTAATCATTTGCCATTTGTATAGTCACAAAGGAAATGGTGTGCAGTGTAGTTTTAATGCTGTGGAGTCACTGAGCATTACACTTTATGTTGAGATGTGCAAGGTCTCTTTGATATCAACCTTGGTCTTTTAACATTATTCAGAATTATTGACTACAATGTCATACTGGATGGATATCTTCCTGCATTGTTCTGTGGCCATTGCTGATATGACTGTTCCATTAGTAGCTTGCAAGTTATTAAGTTCTCACTATCTGTTCTTTGTGATTCTGCTGGTCAAATTATCTAATCAGCAGTAATTGCAGACGCTGCAAGGTCTATGTATTTTGGGTTTCTGTTCTACTTTTTTGCCTGGTACATTCTCCCTCTATCATAATCTAGAGAGAGCCATTTGCTAATATAAAGATAAAAGCTGAAAGTTGTATATGTTATAAGGTTTTCAGAAAATTCATTATGATGTTCTCTGCTTCTTCCTTCTAGTAATTTAGACATGGCTTCATCATATAACCTTTCTTACTCCTGCAGGTTGTAGGTGATATTAATAATGTGAAAAATGCTGTAGCAATTATTTCTTCCCGCTTAAGACAGAGTCAACATCGTGACCACAGTCATTTCCATGGACGATTACAGTCACCAGAACAATTTTTTCCTGATGAGGATTATATTCCTCACATGAACAACACAGCTCGATGGTCAGTGATGGACGGGCCACGATTTTCTGGCTCCAACTATAGAAACTCTAACTATAATTCACACAACCCTAGCTATTTGAAAGAATCTGGGGCTGCTCCTATCACAGACAGTGGGGCGCCATTTTATAGTGAGTACCTTGTGTTTCGTATGCTATGTCCAATCAACAAGGTTGATAGAGTTATTGGAGAGTCTGAGGGCATACTAGAATTGCTTCAAAATGAACTTGGTGTTGATGTTAGGGTTGTTGATCCTGTTACTGGTTCAGATGAACAAATGATTATAATCTCTTCCGAGGAGGTATATGCCATGCTTTTTCTTCTTGTGATGATGTGGACAAATGGATCTCTGTTTTTTTCATTTACCTGGTGTTTTAAAATGATTGTATGTCATAAGTATTCCTTGCTGGGTGATTAATTATGTATAGCCTAGGCCTCTTGAATTCATTTTGAATTTTTTGCAAGTAAAAGTGAATGTTATTTGCTGTTTGCACTATCCTCACGAACTAAAGAAGATTAAAATACAAAAAAAGAAATGGAGGGGAAAAAAAACTCGATAAAGGCTCTTGACAGATCTTCTGGTTTCTGTTTTAGGGGCCTGATGATGAGTTGTTTCCGGCTCAAGAAGCGTTGCTGCATATTCAGACTTGCATTGTTGATCTCATTACTGATAAGGACAGCATCATAACTACTAGGTTAATTGTACCGTTCAGTGAAATTGGGTGTTTAGATGGAAAAGATGGATGTTTAAATGAAATGATGAAAGTAACTGGTGCAAACATACAGATTCTGCCACGGGAAGAAGTTCCAGCATGTGTATCTGGGACAGATGAGCTTGTACAGGTTTTTCGTTTAACATAACTAATCATTTTCTATGGAGCTCTGACTTGTTAGATGATTTCTTTTAGATGTTGAAAACCTGAGGAATGGAATCTGTAATGATTATAAGTTCTGATTATAAAAGATTGAATGTAATATAGATGAAAGTTTTTGTTTTGTCCCTGATTGTTTCTTAATCTGATTGTTTATTGATTTTGGGGTGTTATATGTGAACATTCCTAAGAAGTTGTATCCAACTTTTTTTCCATTAGCCTCAAGGGGTGGGTTGAACTTGATTGGTTAGACCTCTGTTTCCAACTAAGAGTTCAGATTTCAAATTCTTTTAGGTCACCTAGCGGGCATATAAAATTTTAAAAAGTTTCCTGGCTACTCAAGGCTATACCGTTATAGCATCTCATGTTAGTCCCCTGTTCCAAACACATTAGTCCAAATTTCTTTGGTGAAGATTAAACAATGAATGAAGTTCTACTGATTATTTAGAATATCTGTTTATATGTGGATACACTTCTTCCACTCGGATGCTTGTGATGTTTATTTACACATGCTTGTTTTCCTTTGGGGACCCTATTATCATTCATCAATTGAAATTCTTTTGACTAAAAAAAAAATAAAATAAGAAGAGGGAGGTGGCTCTGAGACCTACTGTCTCTTTGTCACCGAATAAGACGTGGTGGATCTGTTTATTTTTAACTAAATAATATTATCTTATCATACAGATTATAGGGGATATCAAAGCCGCTCGAGATGCTCTGGTCGAGGTGACAACAAGACTGCGGAGTTATTTATATAGGGATTTGTTTCAAAAGGATATGCCACCTTGTTCTGGAATGGAGGCTGCTTCTCCTAATGACATTGCGCCTTTTCATGAAGGACAGACTAGTAGTGATCCTCCAGCAGCAACTAATCAGAATGTGCAAATTGTGGCAACAAACCAATCTTCAAAGGTTCTTACTAGTGGATCTGGAGCTATTTTATTGTTAATATTAACTTCTCTTTACTGTTTTCTCTGTAATGGATACAATACATTCAATGACTTAACTGTCGAATTTGTTTAATTATCTGGTTTTCGGGGAATTTGGACATTCAATTAATCTAATTTATCTTTGGTCCAATTTACCAGTGTCATATTCCAATGTGAAATGTTGTTAGGTTTAAACTAGAAACACAAATTTGAACATGTTTATATTCTATATTAGAGTCAAATTTTATTTCAATGCCACTAGGTGTCTTCTTCCTGGCATGACTTCTTACTAATGATTATATTTTGCTGTAACTTGTTCCTTGTTTTGTATTCTTGGGTCTTTGCCCTTGTATTGTAGGAAGCTGGAAGGTCTATCTGTGAGAAACAGAATGAGCAGAATGAAACTGAACGCCAAGGATATGTGCCAAGTGCAATCAATAGGTAGCAAATGCAGCTTTTTTTTTATTTTTTTTATTTTGGTGTTCTGCAAATTGACTAGCAGTTCATTTTGTCTGCAATTTATGTGTGAGTTTTCTTTTCTAATTGTATGTCATTAATGGAAGTACTTTCAGCTTGTAACGTGTATCTTTAACATCTTGTTAGAATCCCGGTACCACTTGTCACTAGGAGTACACTTGAAGTTGTCATACCGGAGCATGCAGTGCCCAAGCTTATAACAAAGTCTAAAAATAAGCTTGCTCTTTTCAGTGAGGTGAGCATGCTGTTGCAGTTTGCCAATAATTCACTGTCTAGTATAATTGATTTATTTCTCTTTTGATCTCTATTTTATGCAAACAGTTGTCCGGCGCCACTGTCACACTGGTAGAAGATAGACCAGAGGTGACACAACAGATCATTCAAATATCAGGTACTCCAGAGCAAGCCGAGAAAGCCCAGAGCTTACTTCAAGGCTTTATCTTGAGCAGTGAGTCTCTCATTCTTATCTCTAAGAGTGGATAATCCTTTTTCTTTTTCATTTTTTGTATTTAATGTCTCCTTGTAAACCCCTGAATGATCATTCACCCATTTTCTGTGATTCAGCGCAAGAAGATGGACCATAAGTTAGTCCGCTGAGCACACCAATACAAAGATAATTGAAGGAAAGATCACCTCTGTAAATGTACCTTATAATGCTCCTATATATGTTGTCTCTGAATGCTTAAGTTTTCATGTATTATCAATACAACAGTTGCAGTTGATTTTGCTTGTGCATTTACCTGTCTCTTATCTCCCAAGTCCGATGTTCAATTTGAGCTTGGGGCCTGAGTCCAGTTCGGACCTGGAAGTTTCTTGGACAACTTTATAAAGGGGTTTTATTTTCAAGCATATTAAATAAAAAAAAGGCAAGCACGTCTCCTTTTTGGTCCTTCTGATTTGTTATTTGACTCTTTGGAAACCTGGAGGCCAAATCACTATTTCCCACTCAAGCTTTGATGAAACCGTTAATTTTCAACCTTTTATGTTAGGCCAAATTACATATTTCCACCCAGGATTTTTTAACTAATCTCATTCATGAAAGTTTAAAAAACCAAATGCCCACACATAAACCAAAGTTAGAGGAATATTTTTGTCTTTTTGAATAAAAATTAAAAATAAAATTTATAAGCATATTAAAATATAAATTTAAAATAAAATAATAATAAAAAATTTAATAAATTAATAAATATTTTTAAAAACAGTCATCACTATCAGTGGCGATGATCGACGTTAATCTCATCAGGTAGTTAGAAACAGTCATCTAGTTCTATTGGCAACCAGATCTAGTTGTCAGAAGACGGAAATGGTGGAGGCGGCCAAACACCATCTAAAATGGCCAAAAACGGTCTGTGTGACATATTCTGACTGTTTTCGGTCTTCTTTGATAACGGAGACAATCAGATCTGGTCACCTCCACCATCGAAGCTATTAGATCTGGTCATTAATGAAACCAAGTAGCTGTTTTCGGCCACTTGATGAGGTAAAAGTCGCCCCCTCGGTAGCAATGATTGTTTTTTTAAATATTAATTTATTTTTTAAATATTTATTAATTTTATTAATTTATTAAATTTTTTATTATTTTAATATTATTTCATTTAAAATTTATTTTTAATATTATTTATACCAAATTTTATTTTAATACTAATAGTATTTATTTTTATAAAATGTATTTTGGTCCATTCACAGAAAAAGGGTAAATACTTCGCTTTTTAAACTTTCATGGGCGGCAGGGGCCATTGAGGGAAACCTTGGGTGGGAATTATCATTTGGCCCTTATGTTACGAAAGTCTAGGTTGTTTTTTATCCACTCCTCTTAATAAATTCTATTATATAGAGGGGTAAAAAAGGTTGTCTAAACACAACCTAAATAACAATAACTTAAAAAATATTTAAAATATATAATTTGTTTTCTATTCATGGCATTTACACATTCATCATTTTTTATTTTTTATTTTTCCCATTTTTGTCTTTTTATCTTATTCTTTATCTTTCTACGAATAAATGTCACTCTCTCAATTTCTTTTTTTTTTTTATTTATTTTTGTATTCTGATAATAAAAATAATTAGACGAGAAGGATCCTTAATGATGAAGATGACTGGAAGAGAAGATTGATTGACAGTGATACTCTTAATGAAGATGATAAAAGGAGAAAAAGAATAGTCGATGATTGATAGTGAAGATAACGAGAGAAGAAAGAGAATAATTGATAATTAATAGTAAAAATAATGAAAAGAGAATAAAAATGATCGATAATTGATAGTGAATATGATAGGAGTTGAATGAGAATGATTAATGATGGTGTTGTTGACGAAGATAAATGGAGTAGAAAGAAGATGATCAAGTGTGAGTGACGAAGAAATGAAGATGATTGGAGGAAAAGGAAAAAAAAAATTACTTTTTTAGAGAAATAAAAATAATAAAGCATGATTATGATTATTGGATATAAATTGTTGAATTAAATATTATTAGAGGTTAAATTAGTTAATTAAATATATATTTTTATAAGGATATGTTTATAATTTTAGTAAAATTACAATGTTGATAATTGAAATTTGTATTATACAGTGAGGATATTTTTTGTATTTTATTTAAAAAAAACTAAAATCAAATAAAATTCATTAATGAGGTTGGATACCATTGACTACTTAATTATATTATGGAGCTAATTAAATATTATATTTAAAAAATTAAAGTTTTTATAATTATAAAAATAAAAAATAAAAATACACCTACAAATATGGAAACCTCATAGTAAGAAAGTATCCAACACTTTTTTATCTCAAAAAATCATCTATTTGCTTACCATTTTCACCTTAAGATCACTGAGGAAACATACATGTGGATGATTATTCCATGTGAGCAAGAATCTTTTACTTTGCTTCTTCAAATGTACATCTCTGGTTTATCTTTTGGTCTGTAGATTCTGTCTTTTGTTTTTACAGGTCTGAGTCATGACTTATTTAGTTCGGCTGGAGGGGAAGGTAGGGGACCCCGCCCGGCTGTATAAAGTAGGGCTAGCGGCTCCATCTTGTCCTGAAATAGGAGGGCTCCAGATAGCTAGATTCGTTCAGAGCCCATTTCCGGGCATTGGAATCTTCAGACTATGCTTCTTGTATCCCGGGAAGCCTCTGGGGCAAGCTTTTGTATAGCTTCGATATATTCTGCAGCAGAAAATATCAGCAGAGACTTTAGCAGTAGTAGAAATTATTCTTTTCTTTTTTATCCAGTTAACTTGACCATTAGAGTATACTTTTAAGGACTTTCTTTTAAGAAGACACCAATTACCTTCTCAGGATCGAGATAACAGGAGGCATGGCGAGCGAGGTTGGGTTGGCTTTGACAGACGTATTATTGTACTAAGGGATTGGATCGGATCTAGACTTACAAATTGGTGTGTTTTAACGGGTCGGACTGGTCCACCAAAATTATTAGGCCCAGCGCACAATCTAAAGCCCTTTTAAGTTGTGTTTTTTCGGATTCTCACCATGTCGATCCACTATTTTATATACATTTTGATTTTGTCCCAAAATTTCATCTTCCAAGTTTTTAAACCTAAAATCTCACCCATTGACGAAAGTCAACCGTTAAATCTATTAGTTGACAGTTAAGTTTTTGATAGTTAATACATTTTTGTCATTTTAAGGTTAAAATTTTATAAAATAATAAAAATAAATTTTATATAAAAATAAAATATTATTTAAATATTAAAAATATTAAAAATATATCAAAAATTTTAAAATATATAAAAACGTTTAAAAACAACCACTGCTATCGATGTAAGCGATGGTGACTACTGAAAATGGAACCAAGTGAAAACAGCTCTGATCGTCTCCATTAAAAAAGAAAACTGTCAAATATAGTCGATCTTAGCCTCCCCAGAATGTTTTCAACCATGGTTTTTAATAAAGATAGTTAGATCTAACCGACGGTTGCCTTTGTTTAGAACCAGGTAGTTGTTATTGGCCACCTGATCCTATGAATGGAGAACATCACTATTGACATTAGTGACAATGATTGTTTTTAAATATTTTTTAAAAGTTTTCTAAATTTAAATTTTTAAAAAATTTTGTAAATATTTTTTAAAAAATTTTATATTTAGATATATTTTATAATTTTATTATAAATTTTTATTTTTTAAAATGATATTTTAGTTATTTTATTAAAAATATTAAAAAAATCGAGTGAAATTTAGTCAAGATTTTAGGTTTTACAAATCTAAGAGGGAAAAATCTGATAAAGGATCGATCTGTTGGTGGGAGTAAGTCCTTTGGCCATATTTTAAAATTTACTAGTGTTTAATTTTTTCAATTTTTTGATCCGTGAGCCTCATTCCAAGGTCTCGACATGGCCTGTGAGTCTTATCCCAAGGTCTTGGCATACCCCGTCAGCTCACCACAGTTCGCAAATTTTTTATAAATTGTATTGAAAAAGAAGGGCTTGACATGGGATTCAATCCTCCTGATATATTTAAATCAGGGTTTCAATTATAATGACATTTGATGTGATATCTCTAATGTGTTGGATTTAAGAGCAGAATGCATTTACTGAAATTGAATCTCAATAAAGTGATGAAGATGAAGTTCATGCTTCCAGAATGACTCTCCTAATTTAAGCATTTGATTGTCGGAGATCTGGACGTGGTTGAAGTCAAGAATGATTCTCCTAATTAAAGTAGGCCTGAATATATGGGTGATATAATACCCTTCTCCTTGAATGATTTGGCCTTGGCAGAATCAGATCTACACTTCTGTTCTGAGAATACTGATCTGCAGTGGTTTTTTAAATACACTGAACTTCTTGCAAAGTTCTATCAGATTTCCAAAGCATTGTTCTTGCATAGTAGTGGGGGTAAGGTATGTCCCTGCTTACCATATTTTTATCTTTTCTCCTTCTTCTGTGGATTATTTGATACATTCTGAAGTTCTAGCTACGCCATTTTTCATTTGACTTTCTTTTCTATACAAAGTTATTATTCCCATGGAGATAAGGCAAATCCAATGTCCCCCATGTCCTGTTATCAAGCATTTAGACTTTACAATAGCTGATGAAGATAAGGGTTTTCCAATCTCACAACTTGTGGATGACTTGCTCTGGAAGTTGCTAGATTAACAATTAGGTGCTTCTGGAAGTTGAAATAAGTTGCATCATACATATGATAAAGATCCACTTAGCAAAGGAAAGGAAAAGCTGAATCTTGCTCTCCAGCATGGTGTTCCCACTGACATCCTCATTAGAAATATATGAAAATGAATTTAAAAAAATGTTCAGTGCTGAACATCTTTATTCAAATCTCCCTATGCATTTTATCCTCATAACCATTGCAGTGAAGATAGTTAATGCTCTGAGCTCAGCCAACATTGTAAGGCAAGATTCACAAGCTCTTCATATTTGGAATTTGTATCAATGATTTCTGTCCTTCTAGGAAAAGATTGTCGCTTAAAGTACTATATTCAGCATTATTTTTAAGTTGAATCTCAAGCTACTATTTTATTGTTGAAGGGGATTCTGAAATAGAGCAAGCAATATAATATTGAGAGTGGCAGTTGGGATTTGTTCAAGTTTTGTGGAAAGCAAAAGGGTCTTGAAAAACAACAAATTTCTATCAATGTAGGTTCTTAATATTAGCATTTAAAATATTGGGTTTAGATGCTACTTTATTTAAAGAAAGCAACATCTTTTTCTTTCATATATTAGATAAGTTACATGTGTATTATTTTTATATGCTTTTTGGATTCTTTCTTCTGAAACTCTGGAATCACTAAGCCTTGGTAAACTTAATATAATCAAGAAGGGCAAAAAGAAATAAAAAATGTTTTTCAACCCTACCATTGTCTTTAAGGCATCGCTCATTGAAAGATGTATCTCAAATTATTACTTTTTTTTAAAATTAAAAATATTAAATTATTATTATTTTTTAATTAAAAGAATTGAATTATCACTCCATTTCTATCGGCTTGTATCAGTGTATATATTTTATATGAATATTTTGTTTAATAATGTGGGCATTTCCAGCACCCAAACATTAAATTATACTCTGGCCAAAGGACTATTTCCCACCCATAGTTTGAGGCGGGGACAAAGTCGCACTCTCCAAATTTCAAAATCTTAGTCTCTCATCTATAAAAACATTTTTTTATAATTTTTATACTTAAATAGCTAAAATACCCTTTTAAAAAATAAATATTTATAATAAAATTATAAAATCATTTTTAAATATAAATAATTTTAAAAAATATTTAAAACAATTTTAAAAAATTTTAAAATTTTGAAGCAGCCATCGCTGAAGGGGCTAGGTGGTCATTTCCAGTCACTTTGTTTCAGAGAAAGCTAGATCTGGTCTCCCCGTTCGGTGGAGGTGGCTAGATCTGGCCGCCTCAGTTTTGGAGGAGGTGGCCAGATCTGACCGCTTTCGCCAAAAATAAAGGACAGAAACGATCGTTAGGATTAAGGCCGGCCATTTCCAACAGCTTTTTTTAGTGGAGGTGGCCAGATATGGCGGCCTCCGCCAAAACTGAGGCGGCCAGATTTGGCCATCTCCCCTGAAATCAGGTGGTTGGAAACGACTACTTGACTCCGTCAGCAGTAGCTATCGTCGCGACACTGGCGACGGTGGCTGCTTCAAATTTTGAAAAAGTTTTTAATATATATTTTAATTTTTTTAAAAATTTTATATTTTTTATAAAATTTTAATCCTAAAATGACAACATTACCTTAAAAGTGTTACTGTTTTATATTTTATTTAATATTAAATTATTTTTAGGGATGGGAGACTGTACTTTTGAAACTGGGAGGGTGGGACTTTGTTCCCACCTCAAACTATGGATGGGAATTAGTCCTTTGGCCTTATACTCCCTACCTAAATTCATTTTCACAAAAATCACAAGACGCACCTAAAATAAACAAAATTTATCCAGAAAAAACAAAAGTCAAATAAAATTAATTTATTGTTTTGTTTTTTATAGTATGGATTTTTTAATATTAAAAGTTACCAGTCCGTTAATTTTTTTTAATAGTGGCGAAACTTTGTTTAACTTTTTTTTTTTTTTTTTTAATTCAATGTTTGGTTATAGGAATTTGATGATTTATGAACAAGTTTTAACTGCTACTAGGTTTTGCTAATTCTGCACAATTTTTTTAATTTTTTTTTAATTTTAGATGAGTTTCTAAAAAATTAATTTGGGAAAAGATATTAAATTTAGATTTTTGTGAATTGCAATTGTCCATTGTCAACTCTTAAATTGTTAATGTCATTTAATAATTATCCTAACCATTATTTCTTAACTAAAATAAAAAATTATATCATTAATTTTTAATAACGTTAAAGATTTAATATATTTTTATACGATGGATACAAGTTTGGTTTCTTCAATAAAAATAAAATAAAATTTAATTTCTTTCATAATTAAAAAAAAATGATTGATTAATATCTTTTTTTGTTGTTCTCTCTCTCTCTCTCACACACACAATATATATAAGTACTAGCAAGTGCATCAAAGATATAGTCATCGATTCTCCCGAGAGGCCACAATTACCGTGAGCAAACATATTAATGACGAGGAACACATTTTTGCTATACTACTAATACTTGCTCTGCTATTCTGCCTAAGCCCGATCGAGGATAAGGCTACTCCATTTCGACAAAAGACCCACACCCAAGTTCCATAGCTTTGGGTCCGCTATCCCGATCATGATTTTCCTACCCCCAGAGGGAAGGGTCCTTCCCTTTTTGGCCGGTTGTAGGCGAGGAGGGATTCGAACCCCCGACACCGTGGTTCGTAGCCACGTGTATATATATATATATATATATATATATATATATATATATATATATATATATATATATATATATTCAAGTAATGGGAAAAAATGCAGTTTATGGGAAGACAAATGGGTGGATTAGCATAATCTATGGTTCCACATCTACATAGGCATGGTAATGGTGACCTTAAATTCTTCAGAATTTTAAATGGCAGAGAGAGCCTTCAACATGCCCATCTTTAATTACAAAGTGCCATTATTATTTGCATTTGACAAATTTGGTAATGAATAATATTATGTGTATATATTTTTGTATACATTTTGCATATCTAGATAATTTATCATCATGAGATTAAATTTTAATTTATTTTTAATTTAAAAATACTCAATTACATGATAATTCATTATTTGGGTACACAAAATGTATATACAAAGTTTATGCACATAAAATTATTCTTCAGTAATTCTACCACAATATTCTTCTCCAACATCCTCATAAATACCCTTTAAAAATTTTTATAGTAAACACGTGTTGTTTCTTATATATTTGATAAATTCATATTTATAGCATATTTTATAATCTCATATATTTGATTTTGATTCAATTTTGATCTATTTTACTTTTAATCTCATATTTATACCAAACCTATATAAACTTTTAGAATGATCACTATTTGTGCTTATAGGATTTTCATGATCAATAACATACGTTGATCTCCTTATCATGGTTCTATCATCTCAATAGCATTCATCTAATTAAATATAGTAAAAATAATGTTAAAGAAATACCATTTTTATTGATATAAACATGATACAAATAATAAAATAATACTTATACATCAATTAGATGATTGACTTTAGAGAACCTATTTGGATATCCTCTCCCTTCAATGGAAATGCTTATAGACAAAATTTGTTTGTTTAGACAAAGAAGGATAACATATTGTGGTACAAAATGGATTAAATTCCTTTTGCTAGAGGTAGGTGAGAAAGATAAGGGGAAGGATGTTTGTTGGAGAAAGCTACTTCTAGAGGCTGTCGCTACAACAGGATGATGTATTTGCTTTTGTAAATGAGGTCGCAGTGAGGCCAAAGAATATGTTGACAGCAACCGAGATTCATAGGGAGGTAAGAAGAATGCTTCCCTTCATGTGCCTAGCAAACCGACCAGATGCTTAGAAGGAAACTGACCCTCTCAAGCTTGGACATGGTTATCTAAAAGAAGCATTCAGATAAGTTAATGAAGACAATTTTATTAATGTTTCGACATGCTGAAATTTGTAATTATTATAGTCTTGAGGATAACTGGCACATTATATTAGTAGAAAATGAGATTATAATTATACACACAATAAAAATGCGATGAAGACAATGGATGGCCTGTAGCTGATCATTATGAAGCTCGAGGACGAGTCTCTCTTCATGTTATTGTATGGAAGGAAATTTACTCCACTTGAGATTGTTGTTGCATTTGCTCTGCTTGTTGAATCTGCAGCTGCTGAAGTTTGCATTTGAGACTTGAACACGATTTGATGGCATCTCGGGCCAATGGAACCACAGGCAGCACCTCACAATTGCAAATCTCGATCATTGAGCCATCTGGGTCATGAAAAAACAACTGCTCAACACAGATTCCGGCCTCCTCGACTTTACAATTCACGTAATCTATCTCCATCTCTTTCAATGTTCTTTCCACTGTTGTCATGCTCTCACACTGCCAACAAAAGCCAATTTTGTAAACTATTTCTCAGACACACCAAAAAAAAACTCAATGCCTGTGATTTTTGATGTGTGCATATAAGATAAAAGATTGAAAAAGATATACTTGGAATGAAATGTGGTTGTCCCTGGGATTAATGTGGTCGACGATGGGCATCTTATCAGGATCTTCACATTGCAGAAGATGTATGCCGATACCATAGTTGAATAGCCTATTTATGTAGAACAAAACAATGCCGAAAGACAAACATGAATCAATATTGAATGTGAAAAGACTAAATAATTAACAATAATTTACATTACCATGCGCCATCAAAATCAAAAGAATTGGGCCTCCTAATGGGTAAGAAACCAAGAATGTCGCGGTAGAAATTAATTGATTTTTCAACTGATCTACAGAGAAGAGATATATGATTCAAGGACTTGAGACGCAGAGGATTTTCCATTATCTTATACAGAGAGCAGAAAGAAAGGAAATTTAAAGAAGGGTGGGTTTTTTAAGATGCATGTATGACTTCGAAAGAGTCAACAACATAGAAAGGAGAATTTTTAGGAGAGTTTCATGGCCACCCTTTGTACCGATAAAATAGGAAACGAACTCATGTATAACGCAAATCTAGATTGTACTTTTAATCCTAACTTTATCTTAACTTTCAGGTTTATGATATACATGCATACATACATACATACATATGTATGTATGTATGCATGTATCTTTAGTCAAATAATTATGTGTATGGCGTTGTACAAGTCAGGAGGAAAAGTACAGAAAGTATGAATCCAATCATATGAATCATAAGAAAATCCGTTAATTCAGTTACAAGGCTTTCCTTCACTCTCTTATCCTTCTCTGCACCAACTCACCACCACTAACTCTCTTTCGGAGTCTTTTCTCTTTTCTCTGGACTCCCTCCACTTGCTGTTGCTCCATCTCAGTGAATCAGTGAGTCTCGACGGCATTGCTAAGCCAACAGTACTCATAGCGGCTTGCAGGGCCCGCGTGAAGAGATGGAGGATGATCTTGTTATACAGTCCGATGGCCTTGATGGGTTCTTCTTTGCCGCTGTTTTTGACGGCCATGGCGGTGTCTCTTTTGTCAAGTTTCTTAGGTTGGTCTATTCCATAACTCTCATGAGCCTCTTTGTCTTAATTTTTTGTTTAATGATTAATGATGCTCTATCATGGAGCTTATTTCAATTACTGGGTAGTTCTCACATTTATGCAAGTCATTAGTAAAATTAGTATCAGTAAGAGGTATGGAACCTTAATTTAAACGGCATGGAATATTTCCTTTACAGTGCTTACTCGCCCAAAAAAAAAAAAAAACAAAAAAGAATCAAAAGAAGCAGATGAATGGCTGTGTTTTTCCTGTTTCCGAAATGTATTTTAGCTTCTTTCTTTTTGCTTCTCTTCTAGTGGCCAATTATCTTCAATGTGAAGAGGAATTGCTGCATAAAAAAAAATGATTCACGGTCTGTTAAATTTGGCAAACAGAGTTGCTTGATGTTCTTGTCTTGTGGGTTACTGAAAATTACGCATTATCAGTGGTCACATGGTATCAACTAGAACTTGTGATTAAAGTTATACAGCTTCTGCATACCTAAAACTGTTATTCTTCCTCAGAATCTGAATATCCAAAAATCTTTTGGTGACATTTGGTTCAAGAGCTGCATGCAAATTCTGATGATTTGGGATGTTTTACATGTGCACAGGATGTTAAAGGACACTGACGAAGAAATATGGTCTGGAAATTTTGTTTCTCGCTAGGTATTGTATCTAAATTTCTGATGATTTGATACTTAAATCAACCTCACGCCAGCCGCGTATGAATAGACATAATGATTAAACACTGTTGCCCGTGGGTTCAACTTTGAATTCCCCACCATGCTTTGTATTTTGAGGTTCAGGTTGCCCTGTTTTAAAGGCATGGCACCGGAAGGACGAGAAATTTTATGCAGCCTTTGCAGCCTGAAACTGATTGCGGTTGGGTTTTTTTTTTTTTTTTTAACTGCAGAATTTGTATTGCTGACTGAGTGGCCTAAAGCTTGATTTGGATTGAGACACACGAAAGGATTGACAAGCATATCATATCTAATTATCTAATTTTTTCTTATTAAATAATGGTATATGTTTTACAAATAATGATATGGTTTGTGAATTTTTCATTAGCCAAAATATTTATTCTCATTTGATTCGATTGACAGTCGAATTCCATCGCTTTCGCCATAAAAGATGACCAAAAATTGTCAGTTTTAAGCATATTGATCGTCTGTGCAACTGGCTATTTCCAACCATCTTTGATTACATATTATTTGGTTTTGAAGCACTTTCCACCCCTAATTGATATAAATAACACTTTTCTATCTAAAATCAAGTATAAATAATATTTTTCATCCCAAATTAAACATTTTTATGTAAAAAACAGTATTAAAAAATGAGATTATGATTTAATTTCTCTATTTTATTTGTCAAAATTATAATATAACTTTAATTTAATAAAATTAAAAATAACATTTTAAATATTCAAATTATTTAGAAAGTCTCTTATTTCTCTTTTCTTTCACCTTCACCCTTTATTCCTTTTTTCCTATAGATAAAAGAGATTTTGTCATATAATCATATATTAAGGGATATATTATAATTTTGAAAATTTAGAGGTCTTTTTTGACAATTTTCAAGGGTTATTGGAAATTCAAAAAAAAATTGGGGGTCTTTGAGGAATTTTTTAACTAACAAAATATCACCAGATAATTTCAAAATTAACAATTACACCCCCCAAAGAATTGAATATAATGCAACAAATTAGGAAAATTACACCATCAACTTTCTAGAGTTCAAACACCTACCCATTGATTGAAGTCAATAGTCAAGTTTAATGATTAATCATTAAATATTAACGATCAAAAGGATATTTTTTTAACAAAAAAAAATTAAAAAATAATAAAATAAGTTTTATAAAAATAACAAAAAAATTTTAAAAAATAAAATAAATTACAAGAATTTTTAAAAAATATTAAAATTATAAAAATAAAAATAAATAAATAAATAAAATAACCACCACCGCTAGCAACAATGATTACTAAATAGTGAACCAAGTAATAAAAAAGGTCAACTAGTTTAGTTGTCCCGTTTGGTCACCTCCATCATTAATCATGATTAGAAATAGTCAAAAATAACTAACCTTAGCCCCACCGGTTGTTTTTAAACATGATTGATGTTCATCTTCATCAAACAGGATGACTAGATCTAATCATCTCGAATTGTTGGTCATCTAGTTTATTTTTTGGCGGTCATTACCACGTAACTTTTTCTTAAATTTTTATATTTAAATATTAAATTATATTTTTATTATTATTTTTTATTTTTTAATGAAGGTAGTTTGATTATTTTATTAAAAGTATTAAGAGAATTGGATGAAAAATAATCAATAGATGAGTAATTGGATTTTAAAATGTTAAAGGGTGGGATTTTGTCTTTATGAGAAACCTTGGCTGGTAACAACTCCTGTGGCCTATATGTAAATATGTATGAGATATATTTTGTAGTTTAGTTTTTAGAACACCCATAAAAATATTATTTCTCATGATCATTTTCATATATGTTTTCATAAGGGTTGTTATGAGAGGGTGTTTATGAGACATAGTTATGACACAATAGTCCAATAGTGTATGCAAAGAAAAAGAACTGTATAATATACAACTCATATGGTCAAGGTGTCAAATTCTAGTCATAATTTAAATTGATTTGCACAAAGAAAATACTTTTAGAAATGTTTTTTAGAAAAATATTTTTAAAGGAGAAATGTTTTCACCAACTATTTTACATACATTGCATATAGAGAGTCATCTTAGTATAAAATCCAAAAGCACATGTTAAATGACCAAAATAATGTATCAAAGTTATAGGACTGAAAATGTTCTCAAGATGACTAAGTTAAAGCATGAGTTCCATGTCATCTAAGTTTGAAGTCTGAAGGTTTACTCCTAACGACCAAGTTAAAATGGGAAACGAGATTACATTGTGAAAGGGATTAAGTTATAAAAATATTCTCTTATTTATTGAGTGGCTTATCACTCAGTCACTCTTTCTTTCTTTATGTTTAGTAAGTAAAAGGTGAAGATGGTGACTATGATACAGAAGAGCCAACATAGTGTGGGCATGAGGGCAATTTGGTCTTTTTTGCTTTTGATTATTTATGAATTATGTATTCAAACTTTATTTATGTTTATAAGGATTACTACACATTCAAGTTATGCCTATTTTAAGGACATCTTTTGATGTTTTTGTTGGTTGTTATTAATTAAAGGCATTTCAATAATTTCATATTGTGAGTTTTTGTAGCGACCCCCACCCCAGGTTACTGTGCGCTGCGGAAAAACTGTTCATATACTAATAAAATATACCTGAGACGGGAATCTCTACAGAAAAACCTGCTGTTGAAACTGGTATAACAAATTTCTTTATAAAAGAAACTGTTAACATAAGTAAAATACTGAAATATACTGAAGCGTGAAAGCCCCAGGCTGCTCATGTATAGAAAATAAACTGGCATACAGTGTACTAGAGTATAATACACACATATATATATATACATGAGAAACTAAAGCATGCGAGCCAACATGCTATCTGCTGCTGCCGAGCCACATCCCCAAAATCTCGCAGCGGTCTCGCTCCAGCTCAGCCTCGAACTACTGACCTGCAAAAGGAAACAGGGAAGGGAGTGAGTGACAAAGTCACTCAGCAAGCGTTTCCAAACACTACACTCGCAGGTCAAACAACTAATCGACTACGTGACTCGTCACGTAGAAGATTCTACTAGACAGTTTTCTTATTCTGATTTCTGTTATTTTTCTGTTCTGATACTGTTCTGTTTCTCATCTGTTCTCAGGAGATGCTGTACATGACAATGAAATGTATATACTGATGTCATGTAAACTGAAAAGCTGTAAAACTTGCCCTCAGGCTTGTTTTTCTGAAAAAAACTGTCTTTTCTGAAAACTCTTTCTGATAATAAAACTGTGATCCGAAGATCCTGAATATATACGTATAGTATATCTGAAATCTGTATCAGAAAGTACTGAAAATCTCTGAAATATCTGAAAATATCTGCTATGCTGGCCAGACTGATGAATACAGGGATTCGGCACCCTGGCCGTGTGAGTTCAAAATCCTAATAAATCTACTGATGCACAACCAGCACTTTCTATTGAGCTTGGTCAGTGACCATGTCCTCTCTGGCGGACGCTGGTTTCCCTCTCTAGCGGGTGTGCGAACTCACAGGCGCCCCCTCGTATTCACCCCTATCTGATATATGAAAAATCATATATGTATATCTGAAAATCATGTTGTCGGATCCTTGGATCCAGTCTGAAAATATCTGATGTGGCATGCCGTGCTAATGCTGATAATCATGCATGAAATGCTGATTTCTTAGCTGATTACTGAGTTCTGTGTGCTTAAAACTGGCTTAGAGTGGCTTAAATAGCTTTTAATCTCTTATTTCTGAATTTCTGAAGGTGCACGGGCGTGCGGCACAACACACGGGACCGTGTGCTGGCCGTGTCCCTGGGCGTGCGTGCTTCTGGAATATTTTCATGCAAACTGGGCAAGGCACACGGGCGTGTGTACTCGGGCACACGGGCGTGTGGCTGCCATCTTCTTCTCCCCGTGCTTCAACGAACACGGGCGTGGGGAATTGGGGGAGAAAGCACACGGGCGTGTGTCACTCGGGCACACGAGCGTGTGTCTGGGTTTTCAGACGCACACGGGCAGCATGCACGGCCGTGTCCCATGTAGAAAAGAGGACGCACGGGCGTGCCTCCGGGACGCACGGTCGTGTGCTCGACCCAGAAACTGCAGATGGCGTCTGGAAATCCAGAAATTCCCACACCAGTACCTCCACACTCCAAATCAACATACATAAACACATACTACTACTGCTAGCACGCAAATAATCATCAAATCATCAACTCAAACACGCCAATCATCATACTGAAAGCATATATCATCATGTATATTCACATACATGCACATAAACATGGAAGCCACTCAATCATCCAAACATGCATCATATCAAGCTCAAGCATACTGGAAAACATTTCAAACAAGCACACATAACATTCTCATAAGCTGGAAATAGCCAAACAGGCTCTGAACTCAGCGGGGGAGGTAAGGAAAACACTTACCTCGCGCCATGGAAGCTCTATCTCTCTCCCTGGAAGACTCTGGATCTCTAATCTGAAGCTGAGCTGCTGAGGGATCTCTTTCTGGAACTCTAGGGTTCACTGGAGCTGAGGAAGAAGAAGAGAAAATAAGCTGGGAGCTGGGAAACTGAAAATCTGCGCGCACTAGAAGAAAATAACTAATAAAGCTGGCTGGGCAAGACACACGGTCGTGTGTAGTGGAAAATAGCCATTTCCACCCCCACAAGCGCAGAAACTCTAACTAAGCCCCAAAGGACTTCTACAATGACTCTTCTACCCCTCAAAACTCTCTAAAATGACAATTCTACCCCTTGGGTCATTACAATTCTCCCCCTCTTATAAAAATTCCGTCCCCGGAATTACCTAAACAACTCAGGGAATCTTTCTCTCATCTCAGCTTCAACTTCCCATGTAGCTTCCTCGATTCTCTGACTTCTCCACAAAACTTTAACTAGGAGAATCTCTCGGTTTCTCAGCTTCTTTATTCTGTAGTCGAAAATCTGAACTGGGACTTCTTGGTAGCTCAAGTCATCGATAACTCTAGTCCTTGAACTTCTAACACGTGAGACGGATCACTCACATATTTTCTCAGCTGAGAGACATGGAACACACTGTGGATTCTGTCTAAGCTGGCTGGAAGAGCTAATCTGTAAGCAACTCTGCCCACTCTCTCCAGAATCTGATACGGCCCAATGAATCTCGGAGCCAATTTACCTTTTCTGCCAAATCTCAGAACACGTCTGTAGGGAGCAACTCGTAGAAACACGTGGTCTCCAACCTCAAACTCTATGTCCCTACGCCTCAGATCTGCATAGCTTTTCTGACGATCCTGGGCCTGCTGAATTCTCTGCCTGATAACTCTGATCTGCTCAATCATAAGCTGAGTCATCTCTGGCCCCACTGCTGACTCTAGGGAATCCCTGTCACCTATGTCATCCCAATACAATGGCGACCTGCACCTCCTGCCATACAAGGCCTCGAAAGGTGCCATCTGGATCGTAGACTGATAGCTGTTGTTGTAGGCGAACTCCATCAACGGTAGCAAATCAGCCCAACTAGTCTGAAAGTCCATGCAATAGGCTCTCAACATGTCCTCTAAAATCTGATTGACTCTCTCAGTCTGACCATCTGTCTGCGGGTGGTAAGCTGAACTGAAATGAAGTCTGGTTCCCAATGCTCTCTGTAGACTACCCCAGAAAGCGGACAAAAATCTTGAATCTCTATCTGAAACTATATCTCTGGGAACCCCATGTAATCTGACCACCTCTCTGACGTACAAACGGCCCAACTGATCTGTGCTCATACCCTCTCTGATCGACAAGAAGTGAGCTGACTTGGTCAATCTGTCCACTATGACCCAAATACTACTGTACCCACGCTGAACTCTGGGAAGTCCTGAAATGAAATCCATGGAGATACTCTCCCATTTCCATTCAGGAATCCTCAATGGCTGAAGCAACCCAGAAGGTCTCTGATGCTCTGCTTTGACTTGCTGGCAAGTCAAACATCTGGCAATGAACTCTGAGATATCTTTCTTCATACCCGACCACCAAAATCCTCTCTTGAGATCTTGGTACATCTTGGTACTACCGGGATGCGCTGAATAAGCCGTACTGTGAGCCTCTGACAAGATTCTCTGTCTCAAATCTGTGTCCTCTGGCACACAAACTCTGTCTCTGAATCTCATAATCCCGTCTCTGATCTCAAAGTCTGGCGCTGTGCCCTGATAAACCCTCTGAATCATACTCTGTACCCAAACATCTGACGTCTGAGCAACTCTGATATCATCATACAGCGTAGACACTAACTGAAGCCTGGAGAAACCAGCTGTCATAATCTCAATATCTTCTCTGGCAATCTCATGCTGCAACTGACTCTGCACTGAAATCATGGATAGAGCTACTCTCCTACTCAAGGCATCAGCTACTACATTAGCTTTGCCCGGATGATAGCGAATCTCGCAATCATAATCTTTTACTAGCTCTAACCATCTTCTCTGTCTCATGTTTAATTCTTTTTGAGTAAAGAAGTACTTGAGACTCTGATGATCTGAAAATATGCAGCACCTGACACCATACAGATAATGTCTCCAGATCTTCAATGCGAACACTACTGCAGCCAACTCTAAATCATGCGTAGGGTATCTCAACTCATAATCCTTTAATTGCCTAGAGGCATAGGCAATTACCCTACCTTGCTGCATCAAAACTGCTCCTATCCCCTGGCGGGATGCATCTGAATAAACCTCATAGTCGACACCCTCCTGCGGTAATGCCAACACTGGAGCGCTAGTCAATCTCTGCTTCAATTCCTGAAATCTCTCCTCGCAGACCTCGGTCCAAACAAACGGAACCTCTCTACGAGTCAAAGCTGTCAACGGCCTCGCTATGCTGGAAAAATCCTCAATAAATCTGCGGTAGTACCCAACTAAACCAAGAAAACTCCTAACCTCCTTAGGTGTCCTTGGTCTCGGCCAACTCAACATCACTTCTATCTTACTCGGGTCAACTGAAATACCAGCTGCTGAGACTACATGCCCGAGAAAGGCTACACTGCTCAACCAGAACTCACACTTGCTGAACTTGGCATAAAGCTGACGATCTCTCAATCTCTGAAGAACAAACCTCAGATGATCCTCATGCTCCTTTACGCTCCTCGAGTAGACCAAGATGTCGTCGATAAAGACAACCACGAATCTATCTAGACAGTCTTGGAAAACTCGGTTCATCAAATCCATAAATACTGCAGGAGCATTCGTCAACCCAAAAGGCATCACCACAAACTCATAGTGGCCATACCTCGTCCTGAAAGCTGTCTTAGGTACATCTCGATCTACAACTCTGACTTGATGATACCCAGACCTCAAATCTATCTTGGAGAACACTGCAGCTCCACTCAACTGATCGAACAAGTCATCAATCCTAGGCAACGGATACTTGTTCTTCACTGTTACCTTGTTCAGCTCTCTGTAGTCTATACACATTCTCAGGCTTCCGTCTTTCTTCTTGACAAACAAGATGGGAGCACCCCATGGCGAGCAACTCGGCCTTATGAAGCGCTTATCAATCAACTCTTGCAGCTGTTTCTTCAATTCTTGCAACTCGGCTGGAGCCATCCGATACGGAGCCTTCGAGATAGGAGCCGTACCCGGAAGTAACTCTATGCAAAACTCCAACTCTCTCTCAGGAGGCAACCCTGGCAGATCCTCTGGAAACACATCAGGGAACTCCCTCACTACAGGCACATCCTCGATACTTGGCCCAACTACCTCTCTACAGACTACATTAGCCAAGTACCCTACACAACCCTTACTCAGAAGTCTCCTCGCCTGCAAACAGGAGATAAGCGGGGTCTCTACTCTCCCCTCTCCAAAGATGAACTGATCAGGGCCTAACTGCAGTCTAACCTTTTTCTTTCTACAGTCTATCTCAGCCCCATACTCACTCAGGAAATCCATACCTAGGATCATGTCAAAATCAGCTAACTCTAACATGATCAGGTCTATCCTCAATTTCCTGCCCATAATCTCAACCTCCTGATCTGACAGTATCCGGTCACTCAAAACTGTGCCACCATCTGGCATCTCTACACAAATACTCCTATCTGCCACACTAGGGATTAACCCTAAACTCTCTACTACCTCTCTAGAGATGAAACTATGCGTGGCTCCACAATCAATCAACACATAAATAGGAGTATTGAGTAAGAGCAACTGACCGGTAACTGCATGCGGCGCTGCCTCTGCCTGATCCCGCCTGACTGCAAAGACTCTAGCTCTGCCTCCACCCGAAGGACCAACACCTCCTCCAGGTGCACCGGGACCACCTCTGCCTGCTCTAACACCTCTGCCTGCTGGACCAGGAAAACCTCTAACTGGGGGACTGCCAACAACTGGGCACTCTGACGCCCGATGATCAGGCTGTCTGCATCTGAAGCATACACCCTGTCCTGCTAAGCACTCGCCTGAATGCCTCCTACCACAACTCCTGTACTGTGGTAGATCTGTTCTCTGTTTTCTGCCTTTCTCTGATTTCTTGGACTGCATGGGTCTCTTTCCTTTATCTCTGCCACTGCCCCTCTCAGGGGTTCTCTCTGAAACTCTCTCTGCTGGCGTACTGAACGCACCCATCCTCTGGAGATATACCTCTGATCTCAAAGTTCTCCCCAAGGTGTCACTGAATCTCTGAGGAGGAGACTGTCCTGTCATGACGTCTCTGGCTATCGCTGGGTGCAATCCATGCACAAATTTCTGAACCCTGGTGATCTCTGAAGCTGCATGCCTGGCACAAATCTCACCAGCTGATTAAACCTAGCTGCATACTCTTTCACTGAACTGGTGCCCTGAGTCAACTCTATGAACTCTTGAGCCTTAGCGTGCACCATATCTGCACTACGGTATTCCTCATCGAATAACCGTCTGAAATCAACCCAAGTCATGTTACGCACATCTACTGAGGTATTAACGAGGTTCCACCAAACCTTCCACCAAACCCTCGCGTCACCTTTAAGCATATAGACTGCATATCTGACTCTCTCTCTATCTGTCATGGGAAACAACTCCATGGCATTCTCTACTGATTCGACCCAGTCTTCTGCGACTGCAGGATCTCCTGAACCAGTAAATCTGGGCGGCTGATGGGCTCCTGGCAGACTGTAAATCGGATGCAGCCTCGCTGAACCACTACTACTAGCTGTGCCTGCCCCTGAACTCTGGCCTGGCAGATACTCAGACCCTGATGCCTGACCATACTCTGGTGCCTGAGCGTACACTGGTATCTGAAACTCCTCAGGTCTCTGCTCATACTGATCTCTACCTCGCCCCTGACGGGCTCTGCCTCTGACAGGCTCTGGGGTCTCAACCTGCTCTGGAGGCTGTCGTTCTTCTCTTAACACATCTCTGATGATGTTTCTGACATCTTCTGGCTGAAGAGATGCTCTAGAGTGCTGGGACCTTCTGCGGTCACTAGTGCTCATCGGCCTAATGGAGGCACTACTCTGCTCACTCACATCTCTATCTCTATGGGATCTCCTATCTAGAAAATCACACACAGAGGATAAACATCATACAATAACTGAAATTCATACATTCAAACTTACGCTGAGAGGAAGCGAGCGACGGCTGCTGGGATAGGCTGGCTCTCGGCTCATGCAAATTCATAAAATATGCATATGAAAATTCATTTTCTGAAAATGATTTTCAAAATCTGCTAAATGGCTCAAAGCAACGCTCTGATACCAACATTGTAGCGACCCCCGCCCCAGGTTACTGTGCGCTGCGGAAAAACTGTTCATATACTAATAAAATATACCTGAGACGGGAATCTCTACAGAAAAACCTGCTGTTGAAACTGGTATAACAAATTTCTTTATAAAAGAAACTGTTAACATAAGTAAAATACTGAAATATACTGAAGCGTGAAAGCCCCAGGCTGCTCATGTATAGAAAATAAACTGGCATACAGTGTACTAGAGTATAATACACACATATATATATATACATGAGAAACTAAAGCATGCGAGCCAACATGCTATCTGCTGCTACCGAGCCATATCCCCAAAATCTCGCAGCGGTCTCGCTCCAGCTCAGCCTCGAACTACTGACCTGTAAAAGGAAACAGGGAAGGGAGTGAGTGACAAAGTCACTCAGCAAGCGTTTCCAAACTCAACACTCGCAGGTCAACCAAATCACTGACTACGTGACTCGTCACGTAGTAGATTCTGCTAGACAGTTTTCTTATTCTGATTTCTGTTATTTTTCTATTCTGATACTGTTCTGTTTCTCATCTGTTCTCATGAGATGCTGTACATGACAATGAAATGTATATGCTGATGTCATGTAAACTGAAAAGTTGTAAAACTTGCCCTCAGGCTT